>JAHWLE010001134.1:0-13702 GCA_024679135.1 Phytophthora foliorum
AACCGCGGCGGTCGAGCACCTCCGCCCGCAGCACTACTGCAGGTGGTCCATTTCTAGAAAACAGCACAGACCGACATCAACGCGGAGCAAAGCAGGGCTGCCCGCGGACTGCGACTCGAGACTCGAGGCTCTAGTCAAGTTAAAAAATCCTGCGAGAGAGAGGACGACCAGCGCTGCGCTCGCTTGCTCAGAACTGAAGCAAGACACGGCGCGAGATTCCACTCTCGTCACACCGCCCAACTTTTTCGCTGCAGCGACATGGTCCGCTGACAAAACGTGCCTCTGATTCACTGCAGTCTTCCTGTCGGTTGGACGTATTAGCTAGCTTTGCTTGTCCGGCAGTCTAACGCAACGCGATGCAGCTCAAGTCGTGTGTCGCGGGGGAAGGCGTCGCCGATTTTTAATCAGCCTGCGAATTCGTGGCCGAGCCATAATACGCCCTCAAGTCCGCGTCTGCGCTTAGCACAAGGCATGCAAACAGTGCGCCGGAGCCGCTTTTCGACGGTGGTAGCGGCCGGATCCACGGCAAAGTTGGACGGAGCCTGTCTTGGCTTGCGACGCGTGATGGAGATTAATATCTCGGTGTCGCTTGCAGTGGCGGGGAGTTGAGGCGCCGTGATGCGAGCACAGCGTGACGTGAGCCGTGCCGACTAAAAACCGCGGGCGGTGAGCTGACCACCACGTGAGGCGAGAACCAGTCTCTCTGTTTGTTCGCACCGACCGAGGCGTTACCGCCGCCGAACTCCTCGTTGGTTTGCACCGTAACGCTCCAGTAGGGCGTCAGCCACGTGGATCTCCACAGAGAAACATAGTGCGCTGGCAATCGCCGCGCTGCCTCCAGCACACTCGACGCGGCAGCATACTGTACACACAAGCAGCGATGCACACACGTTCTGTCACTGTCCTGCCCTGTCACATGCGGGTGTGAAATCTATCCTTTGACCGCAGTCGAGCCGAGCCGAGCTGAGCCCATCTCCAGCAAAAAACACGCGCCCGAAACCGAACATCCCAAGCAGAAAAAACCGCTCGATAGTCAGAATTTAATCACGGCCGTTAATTGCGGTGGCATTTGCGTCCCGGAACTCAAAGTCTCTTTCTGCATTTTAAAGTCTCATTCTGCATTTCACCTCCTACAACAAACCAACCAACCAACACACGCACCCACTCCACCGCGAGTGATCTGCGTCTCGCATCTTACACTCAAACCCGCAAGACCCCCCCCACTAGTACTCCATCGCCATGGCTTCCAAGCAAGACACCGCTGCTGTTTCGTACGACGAGCTGCTCGACAAGGTCGAAACGGGCTACGTCGACGCGCCGCTGACGCCCAAGGCCGGCTCCGCGTCGCAGGGCAAGGCCGTCTCGCGCTACGCTGTGCAGAGCGTGCACATGCGCGAGTGCCTGGCCGAGTTCCTCGGCACCTTCGTGATGATCGTCTTCGGCATGGGTGTGAACAACCAGGTGGTGAACTCCGAGGAGAAGAACGGCACGTGGCTCAGCATCAATATGTGCTGGGGCGTGGCCGTGCTCATCGGTGTGTACTGCTCGGAGGGTGTCAGCGGTGCCAACCTCAACACGGCCGTGACGCTGGCGCACTGCGTGTACGGCCGCCTGCCGTGGTGGAAGGCGCCGGGCTACATGGTGTCGCAGGTGCTGGGCGCCTTCTGTGGCGCCTTCGTCATCTACGTCATGCAGTACCAGAACCTGAACGTGATCGACCCGAACCGCGAGACGTGGACCCGGAGCGCGAGACGACGCAGGGAAGCTGGTCCACGTACCCTAGCGACAACATCTCCAACTACACGGCCTTCTACACGGAGTTCATCGGTACGGCCATGCTGGTGCTGGGTGTGTACGCCATCACGGACAAGCGCAACAAGTCTGCCGGTCCCGTCGGTTCTCCGTTCGCGTTCTGCCTGCTCATCTGGGCGCTGGGCATGGCGTTCGGCATGAACACGGGCTACGCCATCAACCCTGCTCGCGACTTCGGCCCTCGTCTGTTCACGTGTCTGGCCGGCTGGGGCACCAAGGTGTTCACGCTGCGCAACCACTACTTCTGGATCCCCATCGTGGCTCCGTTGTGCGGCGGCGTGTGCGGCGCGGGTCTGTACCGCGTGATGGTGGAGATGCACCACCCGCAGCCGCAGGTGCAGCAGTGAGCGGCGGTGGCCGCGGATTTCTAGCTTAACGGAGTGGTATCTCCTCCGTGAGCTCGATAGATAGACTGTAACACCAATTTTCAATAGAGTTCATGTCTTTAAAAGGTTTTACGGTGGTCTAGCAAACGACGAATGCTCGGTCCTCCATGGTCGGAAAGGTAGTCGTCGTGTGAAAGGAATAGTCACTAGCACCCGTGCCTAAACACGACCCTGGTGTCGGCGGTGGTCGTGCCGTAGCTGCCTAGGAGTGGTTCGTAGATTAAATTTGCCGCAAATTAATGGTCAGGGTGGCAACAACGGCGAGACGAGCATCGGTCAGGGCAAAAGCTGAGCGCGCCGTGGGATCATCTGCAGTTTTTCACCTGCTTGTCTGTTTGCCTGCTTGCTTGCTTGCTCAGGGTGTCAAACACGGAGACAGAGAGGAGAGAGACAGACAGACAGACAACACCCGGCCGCTCACGATGCTCACCCAATATGTCGGCGGCCTGCCTATCGACGATCGCAACTCCACCACGGCTCGCTGCTGCATTGACACGGACCAAGCAAACCACACAGAATTCACTTCCGTTCGGTTTGACTTGGCGTGCTACGGGATCCGTCGACGGCGGGACCATTTTGGGGTGTTCCGGCGGTCGTTTTGGTCAGCTCTTGCCTCGCGGAGTTTTGAAGTCGTGTTGAAGCGATAGTGCATTCTAAGTGTCTTTCGCTCCTATCCACCGCAGCGCTCCAATACCCTCTGCGAGCAACGACCAACATCGGCATCAAGCGAGTTCCATCTGAATAGGCTACAGTAGAGCTCAAGCCATTTCGATGCAGATCTGATACTCCTGACTGAAAAGTTTGCGCTGCATTCAATTTTCTGCTACTAGGAGGTTACGAATGCGACTACCATAATGCTACTGACAAGAACTGATCTGAACCATAATGACATGTGTTTCAAGAGGCCATTATCGCCGCCGAATCAAAGGAATGGCGTTCCCGCAACGTTACATTACAACAACACAACGAATTACTGCAACGTTATGCGCTTAGAGCATCTCCACCGGTTGGACTTATCCGAAGTCTTAACCAGGCGCTTAAGTCCTGACAACTTAAGATCAGTCTGCATCAAGGTCGCATGCTCCCAACGGGAGGAACTCACGCCGAAGTTTAACTAACCCTGACCAATCACATCAACTTTCACTTACCCAACAAAAGCAATGGGGCTACGCGTCGATGTTGGACGACTTCGACGACTCGGACGAGGAGTACTATCTCACCTACCTGGCCAGGAACGGCATCACTGAATCCAAGCCCAAGCCTGGAGGCTCTGTCCGACGGAAACGAGCGAACAAGGAACGTGAGAGAGAGCTCCGCTGCTGCGACGAAGCGGACGTGTATTGCATCTCCGATTGTAGGACTCTCAAAGGACGTTCACCTTCATTCGCACGTCAACGCCCTGTTGTGTGCTCCAATTTTGGTGCCATCTCAACAACTCCCCCGTGTTTCTTGGGAAAGAACAATGATCGGAACCTTGAGCTGCTTCATTTTCCCCATCAGCCCGTCATGTTGCCGTCCAGTCCGTTCTCTCTCGAAAAGTTGTTGTCTTCTTTAAGCATAATATTTTAACGTTGCACTAAGTGGTAACGTTGGTCTTAATCCGAAGTGTTTCTTTTTCGCTACCTTTTAGGAGGTTACGATGCTATCAAAAGCGCTGGTAGTTCTGCCAGTGTTGAGCCACGCGAAATGTTCCGGGGAGTCCGCGTTATATGCTGTCCGAGCATCGTAGATCTCTCGAAATGCTGGTCTTTTCACAGCGCGTTCGACGTAGCTGCACAACTGCATCTCGGCTGTTCCCACCTCCCTGCGAGCGTCAGCGACAACATCTTCGACCTCGACATCCGTGTACATCATCAGCATTGTCGAAGCAGCGCGCAGATGCATTGCTGCGTCCTGTACTATGGCGCACAAAGCCGGTCTAAAGGCAGGTGGAACAATGCTGGCGAGTCTAGCACCCACGCAGTCTAGGACTGAGGCCGAGTGTCGTGCTGTCTGATTGACATCTCCGTCTCGAATAGCCTTGGTGACAGTGGTTATCTCTGCATCCAATGTTGCTCGAAGATACTTGTCGCGAAGCTCCTCGAAACCTTCTATATCCTTACCACTGCCGACCAGACGCAGAGCTAAATCGCAAACTACGCGCGGCGTCGTAACATCCATTGCTACCATGCGGGGATATCGACGCCTATCCCGACGCCCATCCATAATGCCGTCTGGAAATTCATCGATTGGAAAAGTGTCATCGGGGTTGTCGTTCAAATATGCTTGCCTGGTAGCTTGAGGTTGCGCTCGCCATGCCTGTCGAAGTGCCCTCCCGGCGCGATCCCGCAACCAGCGTTCTACCTTGGGATCTGCGCCAGGCACCGGCAGATCTGCCTAATTTTCGGCCAAACGTGCGCATGCCGCAGACACACGTTCTCCATCAGTTGCGCCAAAAATCCAAAACCCGCGATGACACCGCATCGGCAAATTCTCTAATGACTGATATTTCTCGCGGGACTGGCATCCTGCGATGTGACTATACAGGATTATACTGACGTTCCTTCCTAACGTTGCTTAAGCCGTAAAGTTGCTTCCTAACGTTGCTCAAGCCGTAACGTTGCTATAAATCCTCCTGCGGTGTGACACCGCAGGACTTTGGATTAACGTTGCTTGTCAACGTTGCTCGGGCCTGTGTCCTAGCTATTACTTGCTCCGCCAAATAAGAAAACAAGTAGCTCCCGATAGCTCTTTTGAAGACGGTCCCTGTTGACAAGTATATCACCGGTATTAGCCGTAGCAATCGCAAACGTATCACCTTGACCGAGTCCTCTGTAACTCTGTCTAGCTCAAAAACCCTGGTAGCCACCCGAGCATACGTATGCACCATTGCCAGTACCATTATTCCACAGCTCGACCCATCTGGCTGCTTGGGGCGTGATATAGAGTGACAAGTGGGAATTTACGATGACCCCCCCCCGACGTAGCGTATCCTCGTGCCATCTACGCAGAAACGGCAGGAATTTCTGCTCCCAACGTTGCATCACCTCCTTGAAGTGTGTCGTTAAATCAAGCAGATTATACAAGTGAACACCCATGTGTTCACCTTCTACCGTAACTATAATCACGGTCCAGTGCATACCGCGACTGTATACGGGAACTGCTATCATCTTGTATGAGAAGAGACTTCTCTCGGCCGGAAAAAGGTCATCCAGGTCATGAGAAGAAAGTACAATGCAGTTCGTCCTCCCTTCACAAATTGCTGCCATTCCGTAATTGATCACGGCGTCATTTAGCCACTCCAAGCCAGCGAGCGCCCCAACCACTTCTTCAAATTGAATGAATGAGCTCTTTGACCGTAGTAAGAACTTGGAGTTAAAAGAGGCGGTGTCGTACTTCACCACAACGTCGGTTGCTATTGCATCGAGTCTAAAGTTACGATCAACGGCGCCCAACCCGAACATTTTTGTTTCCGGCTAAAGAAACTCGATTGGGCCAGTTTTTATATCAAACCAGTTTTGGCCCAACCACTCCATGTCTTGAATTCAGTTGTTGCACCGTTCGGACACATCGTAAAAAACTCATCGCCGATACACAGCGACTATAGTAATCCGTGAACAACAATGAGCAGCATTCATAATAGTGCAACGTTAGTATAGCGCAACGTCATCACACAAAATCGAGAATAGAGCATGAATGTACCTTGAGAAGAGAACTAGATTACCCCTCAGCTTCATCACTGCTTGCTGACTTCCATCTGATTGCGAGTCGACAAGATTAATCTCTTCACGACCCGCTTCGAACTTTTTATGCTGCTCTGTCTTTTTCGTGTGGTATGTTTCAATAGCTGCCTGCATTGACGTCACTAGTACTTTAGGAACCCCAAAAGACCGTTTTTGTTTGGCCGCTTCTGCTGAAGAAGTCTCGAACACGGTTGAACTCATGATAGCCAGCGCCATATCTTCCATGATACACGGGTACTGATCAAGTACTTCTTTTACCCGTTGAATTTGCCTCATGGTTCTCGCCCAGTGCATCAATCTCACGATGTTGACGGTCAAATTCTTTGGGTAGGTCACGGTGACGTATCTGCGCATAGCACCGACTGAAGACCAGTGCTTTACTTTTCGTTCGCGCGGTTTTCCTTCAACATGGGCAGGCAGATTCATAATATCGACGGCTCGTTCCTGGTTGTGTACTTGCAACTGCATAGTCGACATCTGTCTTTCCATGGGCTTTAGCTCTTGGGTATCCACAAAACGGCTCCGAGGCCCGGCAGCAACATCTGCAAGCGTTGAAATTGCATCTGCACCCACTTTATTTCCACTAATAATACTCTGTGAAAGCTCCGATAGTTCCAAAGCATCCAACGAAATCTGCGAGGCTGACGGACAGGCATCTACATCTGCAATGCCCAGCAACGTTAATAACGTAACGTAGAATCCGCAACGTTAGCTCACCGGTCGTGTCACCACCCCGCGTTGTCTTCTCCTCCACCTTCGCCTTCTCTTTCGCCACCACTTTTGCCTTCTCGTCCACCACCACCTTCGCCTTCTCTTTCGCCACCACCTTCGTATTCTCGTCCACCACCGTCTTCGCCTTCTCTTCTAGCTTCGCCTTCTCTTTCACCTTGGTCTTCGCCTTCTTTTTTCTATCGGCAACTCGTGGTTTTTTATATTACTATGGATTATTGTGTTACTGACCACATAACTCGTGGTTTCTTGCACGCTGGCTCGTCGACTCCCTCAATCGCGAAGTCTTCATCACTTGAGTGATTGCGGCCCATCCCCTCGTAGACTTGGGGTCCGCGAGCACGAAGCTTTCTTCCTACACGTACGAAATGAACGGGTTAGCGCACGCACAGATGATGAGCTTGAATCCTCGGCTACCTGTCGCCATGCGTGCGTGTGATTTCTTTCCCAAATGGAGGGCTGAGATTCCTCCCCTCTTTTCCTTAAGTACGATCTCAATGAGGGAAATTGTTTTGAGTACACGCCTCACGCACAAATTTGAGGACTTGGCTGGCCAGATATTTTCCGCGTAAGTTATTTTTCCAGCAACTTTATTTGCGTAAGTTAAAATAACGTTGCAGGACCCACTTCCAATCAAAGAAGCACACTAAGCGGTAAACTGAACTGAGCTGCCAGCACGGTACACTACATACTGACCCGACCGGTGAAATGGCACGTCAGGGAGCAAACATGGCCCTTGCGTCTTCAGTCCGAATGGTAGCGGTGGATGTTGGCTCTGCGTGTCGATTAAACTGAGCCAGCCGGTCCGACTCGTGTGACTTAATCCTGGGGTCAAGCTCGCCGATCGCAAAATTTGCCTTCTTTTGTGCCTAGAAGCCTAAACTCTCATATACACAAACGGAGTTCGAGCGCACAACGTTTGTGTGTTTTGATCGAGACTGGATCATCCTTACTTGCTGCACACCGAAATCGCAGCACTGCTCTGTTGCATCGAATTTACTTCCCCAGTCTGCTTGATCGAATGCGAATTTCTCTTCAGGGGACAATTCTATTTTGATGCCGGCAGCAGCACGACGAGTCCGCTTGGTATAGCGTAGTTCTGCATCGATTCGCTGCTGCAATGGCGCAGCTGTTCGAGCACAGTCAATAAGGCTTTCTCGGAGCCAACCACAGCACAAATAAATTGTTGCAGCTCTCCAGCAGTAGTCGGGTAAGGAATCGCACGAAGAGTGTTTATTCGCGCCGGATCATGGCGCACACCATGTTCATCCACAACCTTGCCACACCACTTTACTTCCGTTTGATAGAGGCTTGACTTCGTCTCGCTGAGTTTCAGCCCAAACGAGTCGACAAGACACAGCAACTCTTCTACTTTGCATAGGTACGTGTCAATGTCTTTGACGTATAACACCAGATCATCAATCCACACTAGCAGGTGCTTGTAGAGAAGGCTGGCAAAACATTTCTCCATGGTTTGCTGAAAAAAAATAGCTGAATCGCTGCAACCATGAGGAACTCGTCTAGGAGTGTAGATTTTCTCATCCGTCATATAGGAGAGCCATTCCTGGCAGGACTCGGCGAGGGGCAATTGCCAAAACCCTCTTAAAAAATCAAACAAACCGTAGTGTTTCATTCCCTGCTCCAGTACTATTGCCAGAATGGACATCCCAGCAGCCATTATTTCCAGCTTTCTGTTCGCGTTGCGATAGTTGACAGCTTGGCGGAAATCCATGAGGTCCAGACTCTTCTTGACTGGGAAAACGGGGCTTGCCCAGCGAGAAGTCGGATTTTCGTACACGAATCCTAGCGAAACAAGTAGTGCTTTTAATTCTCGTAGAAATCGACGAACATGGGGGGCGTATTTGCGCAGCTTACACTTGGCAGGGTCGGCACCTTCTTTAAGACGGACTTCCATTGGCGGAACTCGCGCAGGTGGATCATTGCGCAAGTGAAGACGCCACGCATCGTATATGTGGACAATCGTGCGAAGCTCATCAAAACGCTCTTGGGGAAATCCATTGGCGACTGCTTGTCCAATTGATTTTTCGACAGCCGCATGCAGCTCCGCGCCGCTGTCTTGCTCTTCTTGGTGAGGGGGTTGTCCTGAAGAGTTGGCAGCCGATTCAACCGGGTTTACTTCCGGCTCTGTCGGTGTCGCCACGAGTTCGTCTGCCTCAATTTCGAAAGGATCATCTGAGTCAATGTCTTCTCCACGACCAGATAATTGTTCGAGCTGTCGATCCACATCAATGCCTAGTATTCTCAGCAAACCTCGGCCAACAATAAATTCATCGTCATCGATGTCAACTATGAGGCACGGCACCAACTCATCAGGTTCCACTGGCCCAGCTGCCGTCTGCAAGCGAATGTGAAGATCCACTTCCTTAGTAGACATAGCCACTCGATGTTCATAAGTCGCTTGACGTACTGGCGTGGTCAATTTACGCTCTACGACACTGGGATCCAGTATGCGCAGTTCGTTCCAGTGAGAACGGCAGATCAGGGTTCGATCTGAGCCGCTATCAGCGCAGAAAGGTAGAGTGAGAACACCATTCAGGTTCACATTTCGACCATTAACGAGCAGATAGTCACCAAAACGCTTCCGTCTTGCAACTTTTATCTGCTCACGCGTCTTCCGAAGCTTCTTCCGCATTTCTTTCTTCTCTTCTTCAGTGGCTGTGGGGCAATCGCGAAACCAGAGCATCGCGTTGCACTTTGGGCAGGGAGATGGCGGTTTTGCTTTCGACATCGGTGTTGTTTTGATCTGAGCTTCCACGATTTTGGCCACTTCGCGAACCTGTCTCGTGTCCATCGAAGTTTTCCAGATGACCGCTTTTGGTCATTCTTCTGCGAAGCTCTTATTCCAGAAGTCCTATTGGCGTACAACGCGGCGGTTTGCATCTTCTTGTTTTTCTGAAACAGGCGTCCATACTCAGTCGTTTTTTCAAGTATGAGCTTATACAGTGCCTTCGGGTCTGTTGACGCCGACTTGTCAGTGTACTTGATCGCTGATTTCACGTCTTTCTTCAAGTTCGGAGGATGCAGAGAAGCAACTAAGTACTTGCACTTCTCTCTACGATCATCGTCGCCATCGAAAATGGTTACAAGACCATGCTCGGTCACCACGCTGGAAGTAGCTTAGAACTCGTGCGGCCACGCCGTCTTCCGCCATGTTCATACAAAGTTCACGGCAAAAAAGGGCGTTGACGTTCGGCTGGTCTCCATTCTTCACAGTGGCGCCAATTTTCTCGATCTCTTTGATCAACATCTCTTCTGTAACCGCTTGTACGTCACGACCACGATGAAACTCACAAAACGTAACCAAAAGATCGTCGTTGAATGATTCCTTCACACCTTGGACGATAGTATCAAAATCTTCGCCACTCGTACGGCAACGAGCACTCGTATTCACGCCACTCGCGTGTCCACTTGCACAGGGCGGCATGAGATATTGAAACAACTTCAGGCGCAACGATAGGAGGAAAATGGGTAGGGCACGACTTGTTGCTTCGCCCTTACTCTCCTCGTCGTTGAGTGCCGAACGGCATGTTTCTTCACCAAAGACGGTAGGAACTCCACTGGAAACTGGAAGACGAATGTCGACATACCGTATCAGCGAAGCCTTGTTCCCGCTAAAGATATCTTTGTGGTGTTTCCCGGGGATCGAACACTTAGGAAACGAACACGAGCGGTGTGGGTGGTGAGCCCACACGGAACGTTTACCAAATGTATTTGACGTTAGTTGATCTAACTCGAAGGAGTCCAAACCAAAAGTAAGCAACATCTTCGCTAGCTGTCGGAGCAGGGTTGGGATCCAAGGCAGAAGCCTGCAGACCAATAATAGTGAAGCCATCGAGAGACGCCATCATTATCGAGCAGTGAACATCTCGTTTACGTTTTCATCGTCATTGTGCCGCTTGCGTCTTGATGACGGTTGGAAGCAGGCTTCAAATATGCTCTGGGATCCACTACAGTCGTGCAGTACCAGAACCTGAACGTGATCGACCCGAACCGCGAGACCACACAGAGCAGCTTCTCGACGTACCCTAGCGACCAGATCTCCAACTACACGGCCTTCTACACGGAGTTCATCGGCACGGCCATGCTGGTGCTGAGCATCTACGCCATCACGGACCAGCGCAACCGTCCGGCCGGTCCTGTAGGCTCTGCGTTCGCCTTCTGCCTGATGATCATGGCTCTAGGTATGGCGTTCGGCATGAACACGGGATACGCCGTGAACCCTGCTCGTGACTTCGGTCCTCGTCTGTTCACGTTCTGCGCCGGCTGGGGCTCCAAGGTGTTCACGACGCGCAATTACTACTTCTGGATCCCGCTCGTGGCCGACTCGCTGGGAGGCGTGTGCGGCGCGGGTCTGTACCGCCTGCTGGTGGAGATCCACCACCCGCCCCTCCCACACCAGAACTAAGTTTTGGTTGGAGCGCGTACATTACATAGAGAACAAGACACGCCAGTGGTGACGTAGTTGCTGTGCGTACCGCGGCACCGATGTACGTCGGATGATTGAAAGCGTTTCGCGCTTTCGGATAGGCTTTTGCGATCGAGATAAGCCAGAGAAAATGTCGTGCCGCGTTTACACTTTCGTTACCGTGTTGTATGGCTTTGATTTTGATAAATGTGTAAGTCTAACCACGCAAGATGTTGCCTGAGCGGCACACACTTCATTTAGTTGGCATTTTCGACGGCAGTAGACTTTTGCAGAATCTCCGCATTGTTCAAGAAGCGTAGCCGCGCATAGCGTCCGATTCCATTGAGGAAGGGTGACTTCATCATTTAACGCTTTCAAGAAGTCTTGGAGGCACCAGGAATCTCGCGGGCAGGAAACACGCGGTAAACTCCGGGTGCTCACAGCGGCTCTCTTTCGAAGAAAGCACCAGCATAACCACCTGACCCAGAGAGAACGCACAGGTGCAGTGCAATTAGCTGTTCCTTGGCACCCGTGCAGGTACCGAAGAAAGGAGTTGATCACATCGAGGAGGTTGTTCCTCGAAGCTTGGGCAGCCACAGCTTGCAATATCGACCTTGCTGAAAAGTGGTGTCAAAGAGGACCATCATGCTGAATTCTAGTTCTTGGACTTATAGCGTACAGGAATATCATCACCACCGACGTCAAGGACGTCTTGAAAGACCGCCGTCGAATCTTCTGAGAAGAACTCTGAACGACGTTGAAGCCACGCCCAGACTGAACTAAGGGGCTCATTCGACGTCATTCCAACGGCGACGCGAACAATCTCAACGTCGCCGTCCTGCCAAGCTGAATGCATTATCGGCGAGTTGCTGCAGCCAAGTGGAAAAGTCATGATTGAAGGCGCCTGAGGTTGCTCATTTTCCAGGGCAGATGCTACGCGCTCCTATGTTACCGCGGTGCAGGCCACCGCCGCATCGGGACCCACAGACGCAAATCAGACGAGTACTTAAGTAGCGGAGACCATCATGGCGGACATGGCCAAGATCGGAGCGGCGGTGACAGTGGGGGCCGCGCCAAGTCCATGTGGGGCCTGGCCCGCGTGGAGACCATCTCGGCCAAAGGCGGCAAGAAGGAGAAGCCGGCCGTGACGCTGTTCGTGTACGACCACTGCCCATTCTGCGCGCGGGCCCGCGTCGTGCTCGGACTCAAGAAGGTGCCGCACGAGTTGGCCTTCATGGCCAATCACGACGAGACCACGCCCGTGGAGCTTGTGGGTGCCAAGCAGGCCCCCATTCTGCTACTGCCCAGCGGCCGCGCGTTCACTGAAAGCATGGAGATCGTCAAATATGTGGACGAGCACTACGGCGGGCCGGCCATCCTGGCCCCGCCCTCAGGCCGCAAGGACATCAAGCGGTGGGTCGAGGAGTCGGCCCGCATCCTGCATGAGCTGTACCACCCGCGGGCGCACAAGGCCCCGTTCGCCGAGTTCGCTCAGCAGGAGAGTCGCGACTACTACCACACGAAGAAGGAGAAGAGCATGGGCTCGTTCGACGAGGCGCTCAAGCGCTCCCCGCAGCTCGTGGAGGAGGCTAATAAGTTCCTGGAGCAACTGGCCACCATGTTCTATTCGGACCACTCGGTGAACAAGGCGATGGGCTACGACGACATCGATCTGTTCGGCCGCCTGCGCTGTCTCACACTCGTGCGCGGCATCAAGTGGCCGTCCAACGTGCGCGCGTTCGTGGACTTCATGGCGGAGGCTGGGGACATCCCGCTGCTCGACAGTATGGCCATGTACTAGCAGCCTCCACAGGTGTGTTTTGCCATTTTCAGCAACTAGAACGCACACTCTGCTGTTTGCCCTCTCATCGAGCTGCAGCTACTGCGACCAGGTATGAATATATACATACATAATGCTTACAAGTTTTGATTGATTGGTAGGATTGAAGTTGGTTGCGAAGCGTGGGGCTAGACGCGAAGCAGGCGCTGAAATATCGTTCCAACTCAACCATCCCAGCATCTTGAAGCTCTATGAAGTTCGGCCAAAATCAAGAAGCTCTTGGAGTGCTACATCATTAACGGCAGCCCTCTCGATGGCAAATCCAAGATGTCGGTTTCCAGAATTGCTCTACTCAAGAAGAGTTTACCCTGCTCGCAGAGAAAGAGCAGCGATTGTTTGCCATGTGAACTAGGGTGTTCAGGCAGCAAGAGTGGCGGACGTTCAAGCCACCAGCACTACTGTAGGCAGCGAGGGGGCCGGTGTCTGGTCATAGTGAGCATTGTGGCATTTTTCACAAACATGAAAGCCATGCCAGTCGGAGTCAAGTTGAAGCGAGACATCACTCGTATCTAACACCACAGTCCCATACGTATCTAGCAATATCATCCAATCAGAAGACCATGATTCCAGTGATCCATGTCATTCGAGAAACAGAAGACGCCCCCGGAAGCTGCGCGGCCGAGCGACTTGCCCACTTGTCCCGACGCGGCCCCCTTGCTGGCCCGAAAGCTGAGAGAAAGAAGAACCCGTTGGTACCGAATTGAACCCCGCAATGTCCGACCTGTCCAAGCTCGCGGCCACTTTCGCCGCCGGTTCGGCCGTGGGCGTGGCGGCCACGGCCCTGCTG
>JAHWLE010001135.1:0-13688 GCA_024679135.1 Phytophthora foliorum
AGCGCAACATGCGGTCCACCTGATATTTTGGACGAGAGAGCAAGCAGCACAATGGGGAAACGAATTTACAACTCTGCCATTCCGCCACAAGAACTTCGCGCTGTGCAATGAACACGCAACGACTGTTGAGCCAGCAACGGCACCAGACCACCGTGCTGCTGTAGTCTGGGCGAGACAAATGGGAGCAGATGGAGTACGTGATGAGAAGCCAAGGGACCGATACCATGTCAGATTCCTCAATGTGTCGCGATTCATGGATGAAGCAGCTCTAGACGCATATCTGCAACAGCACTTCACAGGAGTATACACGACCTGGCAAGAACCCTCGTCCGGAAACCATGAGCGTCAAACAGATACCTGGGATATCTACTTCAAAAGCCCGTTGTGCCCTTCTTTCCTAGTAGACCGCAGGTTCCTAAATTGGAATGGAACCAAGATCCTGATTCACCATGTAAACGTGAAACCAGCTCCTCCATGCTTCCAATGCGGTGCAATCGGTCACACACGCAACAGATGCAATGCTCAGGACGACTACTGGGACAATTCGGAGTACTGTATTCGAGCCTTAGCAGAAGCCATTGCAGCGCTGCCAAGACAACCATGCACTATCACCAGCTTTGAAGAGATGACGAAGTACTGGATCGATGAAGAACAAAAACCTGAAATACCAGTACTGCCACTGACACAGTTAAACCGACAACCAATTGGGACTCGACCTAATTTGACCCACACGACAGCTACAACGACCTCACGCGCACCAGCCACGCAGAAGGCTAACGACATAGGTAAGAATGACTGGCAAACAGTAGGAACTAACAATGGACGTCGTTTTAATACACAGCACAACAAAGATGCCAACCACCGACCCAACCCATCATCAGCAGACCCGAAAAAGGACCAACACTAACGACGGAGTATACTGACGAGAGCAGGTCTAACGCTGACAACGTGATGAATCCTCCACAGCCGATCACCCCAACTGCTGAACTCTCACCAGCAGAACCATCCGCGAAACACTAAGCCAACGGACTCAACGAATGCAGACACAACGAGGCCTGATCAGTAAGCTCATTGCAGAACGCAGACAGCCAGCCAACAAACACGCGCTGGAAAAAATAGCTAGCCTCAATCTGGACTAGTACGAGGAAACAGTGATGACAGGACAGCAGGTGCTGAGGGAATGTGGATTAGAAGAGACGTCGACACCAGCCAACGGCAACTGCCAATACTACGCAGTCGCATCTGCGCTACTCAACAGAGACTTTCAAGAAACAAGCAGCACCAAACCACTTGAAACAATCACTGGTAAACTCAAGAGAGGCCTGGTAGCCGCAAGTGAACATTTTTTTCAGCGAAGAATTTGAACACGATGCGCGACTCAAAATTCTAACTGAAGTGGAGAAAACACCACAACAACTCGCCCCAGAACAATCTGAACAAGCACTGAAAACTCACTTTATCGACCTGGGTAAATCGGACCCCCGACGGAGCGGATACATTTCGGGACGCCACTGGGGAACTGATAAAACACTACGAATGCTAGCAAAGATCTTGCACAGGTACATATTTGTGGTAGTAGCTCGACCAGGGCTAGCTCAGGCCACATACCAACAATTCACTCCAGCACAGGTAACCAAGGCGGGAAAAAGGTACAGTACGGCCAAAGAACGAAATTACGAAGCAAAACAGGCACAAAAATGGATCAACCAGATCCGACAGGACTGCAAGAACAGACAATCACCGGACGAACTACCCATAGTACTGCTATTCCGACCACGACACTATAGCCACCTTCGCTTCAACCCGAAGGCCTCTTTGCAGAGCAGTTCCAAAATCTACAACTCCGCTGAACCAACGGAAGTTACTTCTGGGGATGAAGGAATGGATTTGGTTGAAAACAATGAAGTAGAATCCCCCTCAGAGCTACTACTAGCAGATAACAAACCCACAATGACAGCAACAAAAGTACAGGAGCGTAATGAAGAGAAAGCCTACGGCCAAGGACGTGAGGAGGAACTACGAGTGTTTTCAACTTCTGGAATTGATGGTATTGCACCAGGGCGGAGACAAGATTTACGAGAGTTACAATGGACGGATGAAGATGCGGTGAAGGAGTGGATGAAAAGATACGATGTAGATCAAATAACTCTGAAGCAATGGCAAACAGAGTTACTTGAACAAGGACCATCATCAACGTTCACATCGACACAATCGAGTGAACCCCAGTCGAGCGGATCGGTATGGGAACAAGATGACCCAGAAATCCTGCCAGATCCACCTGACAGTACAATCATCAAAACCATAAACCCAGCCGGTTTGATAGACCAGTAACTTCCATTAGCTCAAGTAGGATGCGACAAAAGGAACTTCGGAAACTACGGTACAAGCAGGCACCCAAATGGGAGAAAGCGACGACAGCTCCGTTTCCATACTACCAGCAACAACTGAAACTTGGAAAACAGCTGTGACTCAAGCACCGGGAGCACTACTCTCAGCGCTCCAGACCTACCAATCTCCTGATTTTTTACTTTCAACGATGACGGACGCGGTCCTCGACACATGGACTACTGCAGCCCGATTGGAATGCATTACCCACTGCCTTAGACAACTTGCAGAACGAGTGAACAAAACAGGGAACACAGAACAAGGGACGTGGCTGGAGATGTGTAGTGATGAGCTCCAACAACAACCAGCGATTAATCAAGAGCAACTTAACTCATTCCCAGCCGAACTTTGGAAGAAACTCAAATTGATGAAATATGGGCCGGAAAGAGAACCAGCGCCGCAACACCAGATATATGAGTACTCAAAAGAACATAACTCTCCAGATGGAGACTACTACAGTGATTTACATAACATAGCAACTTTATTTGAACAACCACCAGTAACCAGCAGAAACAAACGGAAGCCACGAACCAACTTGACCATCAGCACACAAAACTTACGTGGATTTGCGAAGAAATCACGGAAACAGTGGATGAGTGGATGGCGTCGACAACGGGGCAACCGAAGGCCAGACATCATATTAATCCAAGACACCCAACTACAAAACGACCAAGAACTACAAAAAATGACAGACCAATGGCAACGAGCATGGCAGATCACTAAACTTAACCATGACATGAGCTACTGGACCCAAACGACAACAAAATCGGACGGATTAGGTATCCTAGTATCACCTGAGATCAGCTCGCGAGTCAAACCGTGGCAAAAAGCGAGTTGGACATCACGGGTGATGGCAGTAGAACTTGACGAATGGCTAATAATCAATGTATATGCACCAGCACAGCGCAGTGACCAAGATCAATTTTTCGCTGACCTTGAACCATGGATATCTCAACATACTTTGGTAATAATTGGTGGAGACTATAACTGTGTCCTGCAACCTCACCAGGACAGAGTGACTGGACGCAAACCCAGCAACTCCTCAAACGAAAACAAACTACTCAGCACATTGCTAGTCAAACAAGACTTTACGGATGCTATCAGCCTCACACGAAATTTAAATGATGATGAAGAAGACCATGATCTACTACAATACTACACATATTGGACCCAAGAAGGAGCCAGCCGACTCGACAGGGTTTACGTCAAAGGAGAACCATTTTCAGCAGTGCAGTGGGTCAATGTATTAGAAGCAGCGCACGAATCGGACCATCGCGAAGTACGACCGGAACTCACCACTGGAACAACAGCAAACACAAAAACACAACAGAGACCTTGCTATCCAATACCGACCGGCAGACCACAGCGCGTCAAGGACACAATTGGAAAGGGACTCGGTGAAATCATAGACCAGTATGAAACAACACAAGACCCAATTGCAGAATGGGACACAGTAATTGAGAGAATACAGCGACTGCTCCAACAAGTTCAAACAGTAGATAAGCGCCAAAGCACACGGTACTTTGCAAACCTGCGAGCATCGACCCGAATTGTTCGAACATCACGGAAAAAAAATACAGGAAGCAAAACAGGTACAAGCAAGAAATACAGCAGCAAGATCATTCGGAAGGAACCTCCAAAGAACAGCAGAAAATACACGGGCAGTGTTTAGACGCAATTCGGATTGGCAACGCGATCAAACAGTATCTGAAATCAAACCTTCACCTGGACACTTCTACCCAGATGACTACCCCATCGAAGAACGTATGGCATCCGAATGGGGCCATGTGTTTGGACAATCACACGCCACCACTGAACCCTCCCAACGAGAAGATGTACTTCGCAAACTGGCAAATATTCCTGATAAACACAAACTAAACAAGGAGGAAGCAGGACGCTTAGTGGAAACAATCTCGGAAGGAGAAACCATGATAACGATCGAACATCTCAAACGGAACAAGACAGCAGGAACAACAGGACTAAACCATGATTTCTACAAAGACTTCCAAGCTGAGCTGACACCAGGACTTACCAAACTCTTCAACGCGATCCTGGAAGGCAGTGGAGATATACCACAATCTTTCTTGGAAGCTACAGTAGTACCACTACGAAAAAAGGAGACTCCGATGACGCTATGGACTACCGACCCATCGCATTGTTGAATTCAGGATACAAAATTTTCGGGAGAATATTAGCGGACAGACTGCATCATTTTTTACCAAAACTTATCAGCTCAGCCCAACAAGGATTTGTACGTGACGCAATATAGACAAAACCATCACAATTTTACGCAACATCCTGACGACGAGTATCAACAACCCAGTCAAGGCATGGGTGGACCTGTCAGCAATTCTCTGTCTTGATATCCGCAAAGCCTACGACACACTGGATAGGACCTTCTTGCTTATGGCATTACGCAAATTTGGATTCACGGAGAAATTCATCTCAGTCATTCAACGACTACACCATGGAGCAACAGCCAGATTTCTAGTAAATGGAAAAACCTCAACAAAATGGACAGTGAGGTCAGGAATCCGTCAAGGATGCCCTTTGGCACCATTGCTATCCATAATCGCTGTAGAAATACTAAACCAGGCGATCGACCAACACCCTCAACTATCCGGAATAGCTATCCCAGGAAACAGCGAGCGTAGACACAAATTTTCGGCTTTCGTGGATGACAGCACAGTTTACTTGAATTCACTAAAAGAACTCCCAGCAGTACAACAAACACTACAGACCTTTGGAGAATTATCAGGACTACAGGTACAACCGGGAAAAAGCATAATCATTGGACTCAATACAGCAGGAACTCCAGCCAAATGGCACGGATACCCAGTTCTTCAACCAGAGGAAACAACGAGACAACTGGGATATTGGGTAGGCAATCTAGACGCGACGACAGAGAATTGGAACATTCGCATTGAGAAGATTCAACGACGACTCCGCATCGCAACAAAGGTAGGCAACTCGGTGGCACAGCGAATGATGCTGTTCAATGTAATAGCGCTTCCAGCTATACTCTACACTGGGAAACAATTTATCCCACCGAAAACAACCCTCCAACAACTCGAAAACCTACAAAAACAATTTGTATGACACGCATCAGCAAGCACAGAATCAAGTACACACAAAATTAACCCAGCACTACTCTTCACGCCCAGATCAGCAGGAGGACTAGGACTACAAGACATTTCAAGAGCACTCGAGGCAACACGCTGCAACCTAGCTGAAAAATGACTACAAACACCAGCAGACGCATACACAGCAGCATGGCACGCGCTAGCACACCCAGGAGAACCAACCTCAGACCTTTGCTGTGCATTCAGACCAACTTCGGCGAAAATGATTAGCACAGCAACACGAGATAACAACGGACGACTAAGAATATCAGCACAAGCATTAGGCAAACTTGAACTCTGGGAGGCACAATCACAAGGACTACTTCGAGACGAGAGTCAGCAGGACCAGCTACAACAAGTTTTGGCAGCGGGACCAGAACACGCATCAAGCTTCTGGAAAGGCGACAACACCATCCACATCATATCAACAAAGGCGACAAGGCTGGCGGCACTACCCGACCACGCAAACTTCCTACTACAAGCACCCAGGAACAACAACGCCAATATCATCAACAAAACCGGAAAACCACTACGACAACAAGATTATCCAACAATACCTGTTTGCCGAATCGACGAAGTCGAAGTATCCGCAATGACGACGCTGACAGAGATTGGGGAACACAGCATCGAAATCAAACCGAAGACGCAAAAATCACAAACGAGAGGACGACAAGAAGAGCACATCCGATAATGGTGCAGCTACATTCTACATAGTGTGCCATGGAACCTATGGGAGCAACCAGACGAAGCTGTACGGCCGATAGCGCTACCGACTCTCAAGCGCCAACTCACCTGGACCATTGATACGATCATCGAGGGTAGCATAATCGCAATGGTGACAACGGAACCACAACGACCAGTACTACGACTAGAAACGAATAACGGCGGATGGACATGGCAAATTGTGTGGGCGGATCAAAGCTACAAAGACGACAAAGATCTGCAAGAGCTACAAGCGTGGCAACGGGTCGAAGGAATAGTCTTTGCAGCACACCCACAAACAGCTCTGTACCCATGGACGGTGAACACAGCAACAACGGCCAAGAATGTAGCAGCACAACTCCGAAGACAACGATCAAAGTACTTCCGAGAATCACAGGACACAAAGCTTCAACCAATCATCGACAAAATCACCAAACGAGCAGAAACATCACAATGGGGGAACGCAGCACTGACACAAAGCCCGGATAACCTCGGGGACCAACATGGAGTTTTCACAGATTACCAAAACTGGACAATCTATCGAGCAGCAATTGGAACATTAAACTTATGGCATGATGGATAGCCAGCTAACCAAAGCTGCCCACAACGTGATTGCACCTGCCCTGTAGAAACCATTGACCACATCGTATGGGATTGCCCAGTAGCACAAACAGCGTGGGCAAAATGGATAAATCAATGGATGGGTTACCCGGTTAGTGAAACACAGCGTCAAGAACTAGAATCAGCAGCAGCATTCAGAATTGCACCACAACTCACAATGGAGTTCCTCGCAATGGCCCAGAAATGTATCACCCGATGGACTCCATATCACACGACGGCGATGACGACAATTGGAGAATTTGGACTACAGTAACTCCAGTTCTACTATGGCGACTAAGAAACAAGATCATCTTTGAAGGCGAGGAGCTATCAACCCAAGACATCCAAGCAGCTATTTTCGCAGCAGGAACCTTTCAAGTTCTAGCAATAGCGAGCGCATGGATACGAAACCCGAAAACCAGAATTCAAGGAGCCTGCCTAGGCATTTGTCACAGCATCATGATGACAATCAACACGAATGAACCAGAACCAACACCAAAATTACTCAAGTGGATGCTACAGTATCACTTTAGCACTACTCCAGCAGAACAGGTACACGGAGGTTGGATCTTATTTAAAGAAGAATTAGATGAAGAATGGCATGGAGTCGAAGCGGCAAGCGTCAGTTTCCAAACGACGGGAACACGGCAAGCAAACGCAGCAAAAATCTTAGAACACGGTTTACAAGCACTGGAACACCACAGTGACGCAGCAAGCACATACCTACGACTTGCAAGCGTGGATAAAACAGCGCAAAAAGCGATCAAAAACGCAGCAGAAACCACAACAGAAGAAAATAACACTCACGGACTAGATCAAACTCTTCAACGCTTCTTCACAGTTCAATGGAGCACCCCAGCTAAAGCCAGTCTCGAAGCAGTCCGCATACTCACTAACACCAAACAGACAAGAACATTCATTTTGCGAAACCCACTACAAGCTGTGCAAGACCCACTCCACGCTTACCTCTGCCGATTCACTCCCCAAAACCAACGACGATCCCCTCCAAGACAGACGAATGACATCAAGTCACGTCTTGCATACTATAAGGCTTCTCTAGGAAAAAACACATAAACATCAAATAGAAGGCCACCTTACCACCACAACGAAATCTTGTTATAGACACCTTCTGGAAGGCGTCGATGAAACCGGGGGTGCACGATGTAGCTTGATACAAAGATGCTACATGTATAACAGGAAAGGGAATGGTAGGAACGGTTTTGCCTAAAGCAATACATTTTATATTTTGCGGGGTTGGGCTGAGCCGGAGACTCTGCTTTATGGACCCTGATCGGCGATACAACCCTTTGTTAGGAGTAAATTAGCTGCCAGGGGTCAGCACCAGGTAAAAGAATACGCAATCGCATCCCTTCCAGATCAAAATAAAGCATGAGTTAGTGCGCTTCCTCTGACGGAACGCCACCTATTCTTTGAATGTCCACGGGCAGCGTCTCGGTGGGGAATCCTGTCAGACGAATGGGCCGCAATTATCGTGCCTCCTTTCACGTGGTCGGTTAAGCTGAGCCACACCGGATGCCTTGTGTGGCCCTACAAGTGACCACCTCTGGAAGGTTCTCAGCTGTATCGCGGTGCGTGTCATTCGGACGGCACCCACCAAGGATCAGTTCGAGGTGATGCCACCACTTGATGCCTCCACCGCCATATATCACGTAATGCCGTCTTTGGGGCCACCTTCGATCCCTGCTTAGCTCAGCGGAACGAGAAGATAACGCCAGCCTCTGCCAGTCCCTTAAATGCTCCCCCTCTAGCTCAAAATTCGGTCACTTCATTTTGGACCACCCCGAGCACTCAGCTAGTACCCTGGAGCCCTCACATATATTGGATTGAACCTACCGGTACTCAACGAGGCCATATCAGAAAAAAGACCAGTCCATTTACGTTTGGAGCCTCGCGATCGAGGAACGCCGACGCGCTTCCGCTGAGAGGTGTCGGCAGGTCGAGGATTGAGTTCAAGAGGCCAGTCCTGGGAGCGAGTTGAAAAGCCAGCGTGATCACACCTAAATCCAATATTTGTTGCTTTAGTTTTTGGGGACGTCGTTCTAAAGTGGCAAAACCACTACAGAGCGTCGGCCCCCTTAGCAACTCGACGAGCAACGCGACCGAAATGCTCATTACTAGTCATGAAGACACTCGATTGGTTAATAATCTAGATTTTTGAGCCAACGCTCCAGATGCAATGCATTGTTGCACAACCTGGATTATAATGGTACGTGATGCTCCCGACTGGGTGTTACGATAGCCTTCCTACCGTACCGTACCGTAGTTTTTATATAACATATTATGTGTCTGGATAATTTGGCATCTTCGAACACACCCCCCGGCTGAAAACCAAAAACCCTTGATTCTGAGGGATGAACTCTTCCGTGCGTTTCGCACGAATCGACTCGCTAATCTCGCTGTGGGTAACCCTACCGCGCTTCGCTCGGGGTTCAGTTCGGCTCGCTGCTCTCGGTATGCACTCCGATCTCGATGTATACAATGGGTGCACAGCGACTTCGCAGAATCCTTCTAACGGCTCCCTAGCCTTTTCACTTGCCAACTTCCGACCCACCTGCTGCAACGATGGAGTGTCCGAGCAGTGCATGCGACATTCTTTGTGTCCTGTGCAAGGTGTATGTGAACTACAACAAGGACATTGGCGCTGTTCGACGGGAGATGTACAATAAGCTGGTTGAAGAAGCGTGGAAGATCGCAATGCGATCTCGCCACTACATCACGGCGCAATGTCTAGACGTGCTTAGTAACTGTGCTTGAATGTCTCTCTACACATACGGCGACGACATTAACTTCCTCAACGCGACGAGTCTGACGAGGTTAGTTATCCTAGAAAATCGTGTGTGAAGCGAGTTCTGCCTGACTAATGCGGTTTGCAGAACATCTTTTCATCAACTACTGCGTAGGTTCGCGTGGTTCTACTACATACCGCCGTCAACGGCAAATGGGAGTCGACCAACGAAACTACACTTCCATCACCAAGCGTTGGACCTCATCCTCTGCTTCTACGTCGGTTCCATGGAACAAGGAGCCCGCTGCATGATATTCGGTGTACCCTGTCGCGCCGTCTGCACAGAACAGAGGCAGTATTGGCAAAGGTCTTGGCGAGCTACCCGCCGGCGCGCATCTCCTGGCCATCACCTAGCCAACAGGTAGAGCTGGCAAAACTTGTGCAAGCTCGCGAACCGCTGCTTGCACACACCTTTGGATTCATAGACGGCAAGAACTTGAGTGTGCGTACAATTATATTTGCTGGTGGTTCTCTTTACTGTGATTCTCACAATGCTCGGATCTACTTCGATGCTAAACAGGTCCAGGAACCATCGAATGCAGACATGCAAAATGCTATGTATAACGGATGATTACACTCAGTGTACGTGACTGGTACTATTTGCTTCGCGGCAGATGGATATATTATTTGGAGCAAGCGCAATTGCCCTGGATCTTGAAATGACGCAGATTCTTCGCTCGGGTTTCGTATGAAGCTGTTGAACCCAGCATTTTGTCCCGACATACGCATGAACGCTGTTTCTGACTCGGCGTTTCCGTGTTCGGCCTCCGTCGCTGGCTGTGTCCTGACATCGTTGAAAGATGGCGATCTGGATCGCATTCTACCGTCGCTCAGAAGCTCCGCACGGACGCTGCACAATGTCATCACTTCGGCACGTCTGGCAGCAGAATGGGGCATGGGCAGCGTCCAGAAGGTGTACCACCGCCTCAATCTCCCGCTACCATACGATCCCAAGTTGCCTCTCGAACCGGTTCAGAATGGTGAATTATCGAGTGCACACGGTGGTTATTTTCCCAGATCCGTACTACCTTTTCCGGTTGTGATGGAGGTGCCTCATGAGTTGAAATAAGACGGATCGGTTCTGGTGATGGTACTGCCCATGTCTGTTGGTCGACAACTCGGAAGTTTCATGTACGTGTACGTGTACATGTAAGATTTTGATCTGTGATTAGATAGGCCATCGCAAGGCATTTATTGCCAGCAAGAAGATGAACACGAACTGATGTTGTATTGAGATTTAACTGGGGTTGTCTGGTAGATTCAATGCTAAAAATGAAGTACCCCTTCTTATCTGTTCTTCGTTAGAGCGTTGCCAACATCTTGCACTGCGGTTGATCTTGGTTCTAGTCAAACCTGCCATATCACTAACGATTGTGACGTGCATTTTACTCCTTCTTCATCAATGCTCCGATGCAAAGCATCATTTCCTGCGTTCGCGCACGTGAAGCATCCTTGTCGCGGCGAACCCAATCCTCCAACTCCGCCTTGTCTTGGCGGCGGCGCTCATCAGCCTCCATTTTTTTCTCGCGATAACGAACAGTGTCATCGGCCTTTCACCACGACGGCGTCCATCCTCGTCAGCTCGACGAACCTCCGTTCGCTGCTCATTTTCTTCGCGCTTCATCATATCATTTTCAGTAGACTGTCTCCCATGCTGTTGGAGGTTTTCTACAAAGTATCAAGCTTCTTCTTCAAAGCGGCGGTTGGCTCCTTGCTCGCAGACGCTTTGCTTTTGCATAGCTTGCTTCGAGGAGATCTTCGTCCCCTTCTGCAGCGCGCTTCTTGCTGATTGTGTCGCGAAACGAAGTCAAGTTCAATCCACCAAGGCGGTTTGAGTAGTTTTTCAGGTTGGGGTAGCGAGCGACCTCTGCGCGCGATGATGAAGACGCAGCATATAATGGGCCTACTTTGGCCCACTACCGGCTTACACGTGTGCGTACGTGTATGAGGAAGCGTAGGTCTAATACACTTAGATTCAGTATACTTGCGACCCGCAAGTATAGTTAAACCTATAGAGTAGAAGCTAAAATCGAGAACTGTTATTGAAATTATGAACGGACCTTTTCCCTAAACTGATATCTATTTCTAAGGTTCTGCCAACGGATGGTTGGCAGCCTTGCTTGATTCTTATTGGTAGAAAGCAGCATCTTTCTACCAATGTATGTTTCCAAATGCATGGTGTTCCCACCACTAAGGTCCGCGAGAGACAGGACCGTCACTCACAACACTAACATATATCCTGTCTGTTAGAGTTCCGCTGTGGCTGTGCCACAGCGCGTGTAACCCCGTTACACCATCCTCCCGTTAAGATAAGACGTGCCGCTCTCGGCACGTCAAACAACGGCATTGACTCCGAGTCAATTCCAGTCTTCTTTTGGGAAGAATACTCGAGCTCATTCTGCAATGAGCTCGCCGCCTCCAACGCCACCGCGCACTGCGACAGAGGGTAAGTTCTCTGTCGCTGACTATCACGCTCTGCAGCAGCAGAAGCATGGTGCGGGTTCCGGGACAGACAAACCGAAGTCTGTCCTCGTTGGTTCGTCGGTGATCTCCACCGACGGTTCCATGCCTCTCGACTATGAAGAGTCTGAGGAGGGCGAAGTGGTGGAAGACGAGATGATCTCGTCTTCAGAGCGCAAGGACTCTGAGCCCTCGGCCGATGATGCCCGCGAGCCGCACGCCGGCTCACGGCGTCCGCGTGAAGATCAATCGAGCGGTTCTAGCTCGAAGCGTTCACGAAGCGAAGATGAGACAGCGCTCTCGACAGCGGGAGCGCTTTCATCTCCGCGCACCGAGCCTGCGGTGCGCGACGTCTGGATGCCTTCGGCTTCCGAAATTGCTGGCAATTTCGGAGCGACAATAGCGCCAAACCCGGTCACTCTGTATTCGTGCAACGCCATCGTAGATGACGTTGTTGCCCAGAAGATCGACTTTGACTCGTTAACGAATCAAAGACGCGACTACTATATCGGGCTCTTCCATGAGCTCCGATATTACGGAAGTAAGAAGACTTCTCGCAAAACAAAGTGCCTGAGTGGCAGGCACTTTGTCAAAGTTGGAATGCCTTTGTTGATAACTTCAACAAAGACCCTGCTGGATATCGTGCTCGCGTTGAGCAAGCACGAGAGCGCTTCGGGAAGTTCTCGAAGCGGAGTATGCTTGAACGCCTGCACGTTGACGCGCGGGCGGTTGGTATCCCGTGCGCGGTGCCAAGCGGGGTCGCGTGTCCGTTCTGCTATCCTGGAGCAGAACGGCTAAGTGATCGCGACGTGAACGGGTACACGACCATCCGTGCACCTGAGAGCATCAAGGAGCTCCGTACAGACTTCATTGTACGTGATGCTCCGAGAACTGTAGCTGACTACAGTGCTGTTGCAAGCTTTACGCCTGCAACCCATGGTGGGCTTCGTACGCCCCCACCATTTCCGGAACGTCTTCCAGCAGGACGTTCCGAGGTTCCCATGTATCTCGGTGTGGAGGAAATCCTCTCCAACGAATACGAAATCGAACCTGGGTCCGACTTGTTCTCGGGATCTCATGATTCACGATCCGCTCAGCAATCCAGCGGATCGAGCCACGGGCGTCACGCAGTGGCGGCGGGGGTGGCGGGAACACGCCCTTCGTATGGTCTACCTGGGGTTGACCATGATCATCGCTCGCTTCACGACCGACCAGCAGCCATGGAGCAACTGCAAAGAGCGCAGTTCGCTGAACTGCGGCATGGGTTGGGCCTCTTGAAGGCACAGGTCGCGGCGGTCTCCCAGACCGCGTCAAACTTGAGCGTTGACCTCGGCTCAAAGCTGACTAAGCTGGCTTACCGTGTAGCCGAGTTTGAGAAGAAGCATAAGCACGTTTCTTCTTCTTCTTTCGCTGCGAGTCACCAAGATTAGGTGACTCCTGTTGCAGGTACGGCTTCAGGCGCCCGACATAAAATGTCGGATGCAGTCGCATGCTGGACGGTATGTCCAGCATGTAGGCATTCCCGTGCAGTGCAAGCACTGTGAACGGCCCGATGAAGCGCGGAGCAAGCTTGCTTGCTCCAACATCGGATACTACATGTTTAGCTAGGTTTT
>JAHWLE010001136.1:0-13686 GCA_024679135.1 Phytophthora foliorum
CCGCAGCTGCTTGAGCCACTTAGCCACGTAGCGCTCGAGCCGCAGCGTGCAGCCGCCCAGCAGCAGCCACGTGGGCGACGCGTCGCTCTCCTCGTACAGTTGGTCGCACAGGTGGTAGAGGAAGCCCACAAAGTCCACGGCCAGCGTCACGTCGCGCAGGTCCGACTGCTCCACGGACGTCCGCGCCTCGTTCTGGTGGCAGTAGCGCGTGAGTCCACGCACACCCATGACTGATCTTGGCGCCTTGGACGTGACCTTGGTGGTTGCCGTTGGGTTTCTCACTGGATGCGGAATGGATCCCGACGGACACGTCACTGAAGAGAGGGGGTCCCTTTTGTGACTAGTTTTAAAACGACCATCACTCACATGAATCAGTTTCCCCTCACTAAGTACGAGTCGGCGCCATTTCCGCATTCCATGCCGCGTCCAGGGCCTCGCTACGTGCGTGGCTGCGTGGTGCACGCGCCCTCGCGGGGCTCGATCGAGTTGTTCGAAGACGCCTTCCTGTGCATCGACCCTGCGAGCGGGCGCATCACGTCTTTCCACGCGGCAGCGGACGCTTCCGACCTGCTGCTCGTGTCCAAGTGCCCGGCCTCGGCCTTCCTGCAGCTGTCCAGACACCAATTCCTCCTGCCTGGCTTCGTGGACACGCACGTGCACGCGCCGCAATTCCCGTTTATGGGCACAGCCACCGACGTGCCTTTGATGCAGTGGCTGGAGAAATTCACCTTCCCAGTGGAGCAAAGCTTTGAGGACGTGGACGTGGCCACGCATTGGTACGCCAAGCTGCTGGACTGCATGCTACAAGAGGGCATCACCACCGCCCAGTACTTTGGTACCATCCACTTGGAAGCGACGCAAAAGCTGGTAGATTTGGTGGAGACTCGGGGCCAACGCGGCCTCGTGGGGCTCGTGGCCATGGACCGGAACGCGCCCGACACGTACAAACTGTCGACCGCCAAGTGCTTGAAGGACGCCGAGACTTTCATCCAGTACACGGTACACAAGCAGAACGAGCTTGTAATGCCCGTGGTGACCCCGAGGTTCGTGCCCACGTGCTCGTTGCAGCTGCTCAAGGGGCTGGGACAGCTCGCGCACAAGTACGACGTCCATGTACAGTCACACATCGCCGAGTCGCTGGACGAAGAAGCTTTTGTCGAGAGTTTGCACCCAGGAAGGAGAGACACTGAGCTCTTTCGTGAAGCGGGGTTGTTGACGGACAAGAGCTGCATGGCGCACGCTGTGCACTTGACACAGGACGAGCTGGACGTGCTGCACAGCACGGGGACGTCCATCGCCTGCTGTCCCTTGTCCAACTTCTTCTTTGCTAACGGACTGCTGGATGTGCGGAACGTGCTGGACAAGAGCGTGGATGTGGGACTGGGTACGGACATTGCTGGCGGATATTCGCCGAGTATGCTACGTGCGATTCAGACGTGCGTGTTGACGATCAAGGCGCTGGAGATTCGAGATGGCACGTCGGACGCGCCGCCGCAGCCATTTGATTTCAAGGACGCCTTCTGGCTGGCGACCATGGGCGGCGCGAAGGCGCTCAAGCTGGAGAATGACACGGGCAGCTTTGCGGTTGGAAAGTGCTTTGATGCGATTCTTGTGGATGTGAACTGTGGCCAGAATTTAGTGTTTTCCGAGCGTGATACGTCCATGGATGTCTTTCAGAAGGTGATCCACAACGCAGACAACCGAAACTTTGCCAAGGTGTTCGTGAAAGGCAAGGTGGTGTATGAGAATGAGAACTCGAAGTAAGGAAAGCGTTTCGGTGTTGTGTATTGCAACCGACACATCTGAGGCACGCGTCAAGTAATTATGTGGACAAGCAAGACTCACTTTCAAAGAAATCGTGTTGTCTCTTTTTTAGTAGCACCTGCCACCACGCGTACTTCAGCGTCAACTACCTACCATTCACCTACTTGAACGTCACAAAATGCAAGGCATCGGCTGCTTGAAAGTCAAGGGGCATTCAGCACACGAACTCACGTGGAAACCTCGCAACGGCAAGACGGGCAGCGAGCAAGCTCGCCATCTTGCTCAGCATTGCGCACCAGTACGTCCAAGCAACCAGTGTGCAACTCATGACTGCACGCACTAAGTTTCACTGTCTCCCCGGAGGCCAAATCCTGTCCGCAAATGACGCAGTTGCGCTCGTGGTCAGGTTTCGTCAGTGCCAGCCCTGCTCGAATACTCAGCGAAGCGGATATGCTGAAGAACGTTGCCTTCAACTCATTACCCGTGAGCACATGGTGATAAGTTCCACCCAGCTTCTCTGCGACTCGCTCCAAAATGCTCAAATTGATGCTACCAAAGCCCACTGCGAACGCCTGAAGCCCGTTCTTCTCGTAGCAGCCTCTGATGTGCGTCGCAAGATGCTCACCTTGAATAGGATCGCACGGATGACCGTCGCTGAAAAACACTACAACTGGCTTGTACACGTCAAAGTTCACACGCGATAACACTTCATTCGCAGAGCGGAGTCCTGCAGCGTAGTTCGTTCCGCCGCCACGGTAGCGAATACTCGCCTGCGTCATGGTGGTGATGTTCTGTGCTTCATAATCGATCTGCGCGTAGTTGTCAAAGGTGACGACCGACACCAAGTCCAGCGTGGCCCCGTCCGTGATTCGGTTGTAGACATATTCCTGCCAAGCAGCCATGAGGTCACTCCACGGTCGGCCACTCATTGAACCGGAGCAATCTAGCACGAAGACATGGTGCATCTTCCCACCACTAGCGATGTGCGAGCACTCGAACTTGTGTCCGCTGACGTACGTGAAGCCGTCGAAACCACTTCTGGGCTTAGGCTCGGGCTTGTGCCACGCTGAAAGGATGCAGTGCGAAGGGTTTTCATCGTGATCGGGTGCATCGCACTTGTATCCACACTTCCCGAAGAGCTCCACCTCCATCTTTGACGTACACGGGTCTTCCCACCCAAGTGTCTTCCAGAATTGTTCGTGCAGAACTTCATCGGCCTCCTTTTCCGGCTTCGGCTCCAACGCGCGGGTGCAGTGGCGACGCTGATCGGTTGTACTTCCTGAGTACACGCATTTCGCTTTGCTACCTTGTTCGCAATCCAAGTAGTGAACGTGCTCACGACCCATTTTGGAGCAGTACAAGTTGCACATCTCTGCGATTCCCTGCTCTCCAGCCTTGTACTTGCGCTCCTCGATGTCAATTTCTTCTGCGTCGGACAAGAAGTACGTGTTTCTCATGTTGCCATGCGACGTCGTGTGCGAGCCGAAATGTCCGAATTTCTTCTTGCAAAAGTAGCTGCAGCACGGACAACGAACGTCGCAGTAGTGAATGGTCTGGTCTTCACTCCCCTCTTGATCATTCTCATCACAGATACAAGAGTGCGCGCCTTGGTGCATCTTCTGACCCGGTGGCAGCGACTTCGTGCACTTCTTGCGAGAGCCATTCATCTCTTGAAACGTGAACTGGAAGCTGCCTCGAGCCCCCGTAAACGTCTTGGAAGACTGTTTGAGAAATACATCCACTCGGCAGATCCCGTCTTCATCGCACAAGGCTTGGCACTCGTGGCCGTTCCCGCACATGTGAACCACTGGGGCTTCAGAAGCAGCGTCAAATGTGGTCGACTCCTTTTCATCGCTGTTTTCCACCGAGAACACGACTGCGAGGTCGACGTGACCGTGAAAATGGTCCAGGATGCCACACACGTCGTTGCATCCGTCCATTACGCACTTCTGCATGCACCGCACTTCAACACATTTGTGCGCCATGTGCGGGTCTTCGACATTCAACACACACCGCCCAGAGCAGTTTTGTGCTGAGCACGCCTCACCACAGGTGTGAATTGGAACATCACACTTGTGTAGATCCGTGTGGCCACGCTTCAGCGAGCATTTCTTGCCGCAGTTTGGGGAGTTTACCATGCAACAGTCTTGACCGCACGTGTGGTCTCCGTCGGCACACTCACACTTGCCTTCGTGTCCTGCTTCTTTCGAACATGACGGAGTCTTTCCGAAATGCTCGCTGCTCTCGCAGTACTCACAGCGACCTGCACAGATATGATTACCCCCACAATCGTGCGTAGTTGTACCAGGGTGAGCGGCAGCTTTCATGCAGCCAAGGCGACAGTCGTCACACTTGCTCTGACAGCGTGTAAGCAGCATCTGGAACCGCCCCAAGAACTGTTGCTCTACCGTCTTCCACTCCTCTGGCACACGCCCCCCAAGCATTTGCTTCACCCAGAGAGAAATGCGAGCCTTTCGACGACGCACAAAGAATGCCAAAAACGAATCAAAGTCGTTCACGATATCTCGTGATACCTTTCCACCTCGAATACTCGTGTTCATCCGCAAAAACAACCGAAGTAGTTGCTTGATCGCACCATGGGCTTGCGAAATGGTGTTATCACTGGTAGAGCAGCAGTCGAACCCCAGATCAATCTCCCAGTCGGACAGTTCATCGAGAATAGTGCTATCGTTCAGCGAACTCCACTTCTCAGCCATCGCAGGATACTCAGCGATCATCGTCATCAAGTCGATGTCAAGTACTTTTCCGTTGGCAGCAGACACAATGTCTTCCTTCAAGTACTGAGCGATGTCCTCGTTCTTTGCCACGTACTCCTGTGGAATAATGCAGCCCGTTCGAAGCAGTCCTGGCAGCTTTGAGCTGATTTCTGAGAGCTGGAACTGTTTTGCCCCTTCATCCAGCGACGTCCAGTCCAGAATCGCAATTTTTGCTAGCACCAAGCGGATGCAGTTCAAGAACGTCTTACCACTTCGAAAGCCTGTAGTATTTGCGCCACAGAGGGACTTCTCGATAAAGTTCTGGGCGTGCATCAGAGACTGGTAGTAGTTGATCGTGCCGAGTGGTGGCGAGCAATTGATGTCCAGCTGCCCTGAGTACAAGTCAAGCAAAAAGTTGCTGTCTTTGTTTGCACCGACCATTTTCTGGAATTTCGCAACGAATTCATCCAGTACCCCCTTCTGGTCGTTTGGGTTTACGTCCTTCACGGACATGTAGAGTTTGCCTCGGAAGAGACCCGGATCCCCCTTGATCAGAGCCACACCCTTCTGGAATCGAGCAAACAGGTCGTCGATCTCCTTGTCGTATCGCATCTCCATCCGGAAAATCGTGAACATTGATATCGACGCGTTCAAGACGGACAGAAAGACATCCTCCTGCTCTGTTCGTTCAAATGACCCCAAACCTTCGAAGTCGAGAACGACAAGCAAGACATTCTTCGGCAGAATACGGATGGACATCCAGGCTCCGTCGGTGCATCGAGCGCCAGCGATGGCAAACGATGACCCCGTCAAGTGATTCAGCAGGTAGCTCTTACCCGTCGACTGCTTGCCCATCGAGGTAATCACCACGCAGCGTCCTTGCCAAGACTCAAGTAATGGTGACAAAAGACCAAAGCGAATCGATCGGGCGATGTCAACTGCTTGGACATCTTGCGACTGGTTACCGATTGGTACCGCCTTGCCATTTGTCATCACAGTTAGTGCATTCCCCTCGGCGCGACAGATCTGGATCGGCACAAACGTGATAAGCTCCTGCAAGAAGGACCGGATGGGCTGAGCTGCAGCTTCAGCAATGCTAGCATACGATTCTGACAGGAACGCCAAATCCCGAGCCAAATCCATCCCGCCCAAAGGCTTGTTCAGTTTGCGAAGGTCTCGCATCATTTCTTGGAAGAAGCGCCGACAGCTTTCTTCAGTGGATTCGGCAAACTTTGTGCTGGATGTCAGATGCACTTTCAGAGTCGATCGGGTATCGTCAACGCCACGAATCAAACCGCGGACAGGGAATTTCTCGTACGCGTGGTAAAATGCGCGAAGCCAATGCTCCGCATCGTCGGTATCGGAACCATCCGTCTCGCTTTTGGTGCCGTTGACCGAGTGCTCATTGGAGTGTTGGATTCGGAATGACTCACTGCGCACAGTCACAGCCAAACGAAGAACGCGAACTCTCTTTGCATGAAAGTCAATCACGAACAACAAGTCGCCAAAACACTGGACAGAGCGACCCCATCGGCTTCCATCATCCGACACACACACTGGAATATCACGGAAGTCTTCGCTTGCCACAGCAAACAACTCTACTCCCTCGCAGTGCTCGGATGAATTCTTGCGTACTGTGAAGAAACCCAATACCATGTTGTCAGCCATAGCAAAAAGTGAGTTGTGAGGCACGCGAGATTCCGACGGACTGATCTGAACTGCACGTGAAGTCTGCTGGTTTCGCAGGTTTACCGACTGGATCGACCCGTTCGCATCAGTTGCGTAGAGGGATCCATCCACGAGTAGCACATCTTCAACCGGAAGTACCAGCGACGTTCGAAGTGACAGCTCCAGTCGCTTGAAAATCTCAAGTGACGAAAAAATCTCGTTGAAGCGATAGAGAATCACCCGACCTGCTTCCTCGACAAACGCTATGACACGCTCTTGAACGTTAAAATCGCACAACCACGCTGGTTTACCAAAAGAGCGTGTAAACGTCACATTCCCGATGCTTTCTCTCCACCAAGTCCGTTCCAACGGAAAATCAACGCGCTCCACCGACGTACCCCGAGGAGATGTAGTCACCAAGATGACACAGTGGGTTTTAATGGTGAACGCTTTCAAGACTTTGGCGTCCGGTTCCAACCGATGACTTCCCAGCTCAGCAGTACTGAAAGTTCCATTATCAGTTTGTGTGAGCTTGAACACCTTCATCAGGTCTGTAGCTGGCTTCCAGTGCTCTCTCTGGACGTCGCAGTAAATTGCATTTACAGGTAAACGCACACGCGGACGGACAGTTGTCAAAAGACCTCCTTCGTGATTTTGTCGCCAAGACCCAAGTAGATCACGGAAAGCTTCAGATATGAGTTTGCGCTCATCAGCTTCGCATGATTGACGTAGTGAACGTTCATTCTCCTCACTGAATCGCACTCTCAGTACGATTTCAGCCGTGGTGAGGACAGTCTCGACAGCCTCGTACCAAATTTTACGCGCTTCAAGCAATGGATCAGTCATGCTTTGGCGAAACTCATCCGTGAGAAACTCAGCATCTTGCCTCAAAAAATCTCCAACCTTTTTCCACGTCCGCCCAATGAACCCATCGCTACTAGTGAGGACTTTCTTGTCCGACACCGCAAACTCATCAAGAAATTTTGCGAGGGCTTCTCTTTCCTCGCTTACATCCACACCCATTGCTAGATGTTCGCGGAATGTCGAGGCAATGATTTTGATTTGGTTCTTGAGACGAAGTGGCACGGTCAATGCGGCTTGCGTCTCAAGGTCAAGCTTGCTCCAGATTTCATAGGTCGATTGAACCGTTTGCACGTACGTGTTGAGATTCTTGAACGCGGGCTCTTCGCCCTTTTTCGCTTTGATCAATACGTCCAAGTCGAATAACGTCTCCATCTGACTGAGCAACTCCGCGCGGCATTCTTCGATAGAAGCCTGCGCGCGGTCCTTTGACTGCTCAGTGCAAGTTTGGAGACTTCGGTCGAGCATTTCCTTGACAGCCTTGAGTTCTCCCTCGGGCCAATTGCCGACAGCTTTCAGCAATTCGGTGCAGAAGGGATCACGATTCGCCCTGAACTCAAGTTGTAGATTGCGCTGCTTTGACTCAGCTACGAGCCAAGTTGCAAACTCCTTCATGCTATCGAATCGATGGTTGCACGTCTCAGTCCATTTCGTCGCCGGAGCTGGTTCAACCACCGAAATTGCTGGATAGCTGCCCTTCAGCAATTGAATTTTCTGCGTGGCGGGCTTCAATGGTAACAAGACACTCCCCAGGTTTTCACAAACAACAGCGTCTTTCTCCTCCTCTTGTCTCTCAACGTGGAATGCGACCGAAAACGACTTCCAGGCGTCCAAGTTGTTTGAGTTCATCGACGCTACAGTTTGCTCCAGCAGTTCAATATCTTTGGGTGATAGGCAGCATACCATTTCGGGGCTCAAACAAGTCAAGAAGCGCAACACGTACGTCGCAGTATCACGCAGGCGAGACTTTTGGAACATACCATCTTGAAGCCACCCGAATAGCACGAGCGTGCGCACCGAAGTGGCGGCATCTTTCCGAGCAACGCAGTAAATACCTTGATCCTCAGGCTTCAAGTTGTTCTCCATCTCTTCCGACCAGCAATTTGTCTTCTCCAGTTCGAGTTTCACACTCTCTTGCTTGCCAAACAATGAGATCACGTTGATGCCTTCGGACTTGCGCTTGTCATCCGTTCCGAAGACCTCTTTGCGTAGGAAGAGGGCGAAGTCTTCGTCAAATTCACGAGCTTCGAGCATTTCCATCTCGAAGTCCTTGGGGTTCACCGACGACAGCATTCCGAGTGAACAGCTCAGCCGCATGATTTCCAACTCTTCCAACACGGGCTTCACAATTTCGACATCGTTCTGGACTTCAGGTACTAAGCTCAGCAGGCGAAAGCAGTCCGAGCTGATAGGCTTCTGGGTGGCGCTAAGGTTGTAGCGCATGGTCAATTGCTTCTTCCTCTTGACAGAAAAGACTGCTTGCTCCCTGTCGAGAGTTCTGAATTATGAATCGGAATGCTGAAGTCGGGGGACTTTCTCGGAGAAAGAAACACGTTCGTGCTTACCGATCGAGACCCGTCTCACCCACCCGGGGATGTAGACGGACACGACAGTTGGAGAAGACTTTGCGGCATTCAGAGTCAATGTTTTCTGTATTCATTATGACCAGCTGATGCTCATTTGCAGCACCTTAGTTCTGCTGCTAATTATTGCGTTTTCACTTCATCCATGACCCTCATGGCGAAGCTGCACTGTCAGCAGTCCACGTTCACGCAAAATGGTAATGCTCAGACAATCTTCATCGGCGCTCGGCCTCCCACCACACACTTTTCTCAGCGCATGCAATTGGTCCGTTGCTAGTGCTTGGTTGAGCCGTGCAAAAGCTCTTTGGATGTCTCCCTGCACCACTTCCTTGAGCTCTTCTTCAAGTGGAGCACGCTCGCATGTCACCCATTGACTCGTGAGTGATTTCTCGAGAACGTCCAGCACTTCCTCGACGACCACGAGCCAGTCATTCAGCATTTTTGAGAACGGAATCGCTAGTTGTTCGCGAAATGCTTCTGGAAGTTGGCTCAAGCCGGAGGCGTCCAACGGAATAAGGCCACCAACACTTGCCACAACAGATAATCCCAACGGCAGCTTGCCTTTCTTTCGTTCAGGGTAAGCCGTGACTTCTTCAGCAAACATAGTCAACATCTCCATGGCCTCACATGCCGCTGACGCATACCCACATTGAGCCAGCCCACTCACACCTTGGAACAACGGCTCAAGTTTCAAAGGGAGTGTCAGAACAGCCAGTATGCGCTCGTTCTTCTTCACCAGTTGCTCGAAAACCCCGTCAATACTTTTGATCTCCTGTAGCAGTGCCATCACCACTTCTCGAACTTCTGGTCTTAGAACGGAAGCTGAGTGGGTCAACGGTTGAAGCACGTCGAGCCAGAACAAAGCGTTCGAACCGCCCACCAGCTTACCTCGAAGTTCTTGGAGATACAACTGCACTAGAGCCAGAACAAAGCGTTCGAACCGCCCACCAGCTTACCTCGAAGTTCTTGGAGATACAACTGCACTTGTTCTTGGCACTGTTGTTCCGCGTCGTTACTCAATGTCTGGAATTGTTTCGCTGCATCCGCGATCTTCGCCTCAGGCCAGCGATGAAATTGATGAAGCAAGGTGTCGCGAACTTCCTCGCTGTGCTCACATAAGTTCAAGTTCAGCTTGAGCGGCCGACACTTCGCGACGTCAAATACCCACTCAGCAAGTCCCTCGACGCTCCGAAATTTCGGCAAGTAGCTACGCATCGTGTCCATCGACACGATAGCTTGCAGCCCATTAACGTGGAACCAATAGCGCTCTTTTTTCTTCAGCCACATTTGCTTAGGTCGAGAGCTCTCCATGGTGACGTTTTCCTGACAATCTGCCCGCTGATCTCTTTTGAAGGATCTGCCTTGCTTTCTCTCGCGCTGCGCCTTTGGCATCTTTGAGGTTCTGCTCAATGCTGACCGTTTACGCCGCGCCGTCATGAATTCAAAGAGAGATCGAGAACTAGTTCGACTACAGCGCCACAAGCGTAGATCCTCGTCCCACACCCAGTCGCAACCCAACTGACCCATTTGACTTTTAGACAGCAAATACACAAACTGATAAAAAAAAAAAAAACCGATCGAATCGATGTATCAGGACTATCTTGTTGTGACACAATCACTCAAGAAAAAGAAACAAATTGACAAAGAATAATGAACACAGGAAAAGATCCAGAGACACAGCAATTGCAGTCGAAGGCAGAAAAACATTAGATTTACTATTACACTTACCACAACTTCATGCAATGCTGCAGCAAATTCATTTGGAATTCGTGTGAGCACCGTTCGCTTGGGTAGAAAACGCTGTTCGCGAATAAGTACATTTTTCTTGTCGATTTATTTCGTTTCACAGGACTCGATCGGAGACCGAGGGTTGACTCGGCGACGGAATCCGTAAACCACGTACCACTTTCTCACTAACTAATGATCAGCAACCGACACGAGGTGAACGTGAGCGTGGCGTAATCGGTAACCTTGGCGAGGTCATTCAGTGTGTTCATTGAGAAAGCAAAGTAGTTGTATCAGCACGTTCGTCGAGAGCGAGGTCATTCAGTGTGTTCATTGAGAAAGCAAAGTAGTTGTATCAGCACGTTCGTCGAGTGTTGACTATGCTACCCATGAATTACCGAGATCAAGCAAGTGAGAACGTTGCGCATGAAATCCTAACGATTTCGGACCACCTTTATGGTGAGGACATAGCGCAATAACTAATTTCATGATGTCTACCTGCTAGCGCGATCATAAATGTATTTGGGGGTCGCCCGATCAAGATGCAGATACCTGGTTCCTGTACACTGTCCATACCCCGCATCAGTTGTATCAACGTTATCGCTAAGGAGGAAATGGGACTTTCATCTTCGAGTGTATTGAACGAAAATCAAATCTAACTCTGATGGTTCTTGCCAATCGCACCATCGACAGAAATAAGGGCCTGATCCAGTACGAAGGCTGCATCCTCCAATGTCTTCAGCACGCGGCGGATCGGTGCTATGAAATCCACGTCCATGTTTAAGCGCACGAGTTGGCAGCTGTTTTCGTCCCACTCGAAATACAGTTTACAAGGAAGAAGCAGACGCCGCCCGAGCAGCTTCGATCCTAGATTGGCTGCCTTGAGGTCTTCCTCGTCGTCTCTACGGTATCCTCGTTCCTCCGCTAGCAGATGCGGGAACACGTTCTCAAACGTTGCATTTATCACCGTCACCCTGAGAGACGCACGCTAGCAGATGCGGGAACACGTTCTCAAACGTTGCATTTATCACCGTCACCCTGAGAGACGCTGAGACTTGGACGAGATTCTTCGACAATTCCGTCATGTGGTCCAGCTGAAAGCACAAGCCGCCAAAATACGCCGAGTACCGCCGCCATTGCTCAATGAGTGCTCCCATCCCTTGGCGTTTGCCTAGCATGACGTCAGGAGCCAAACAAGCTCGTAGAAATACTACTTGCTGCTGTAACTCACCACTTCGTTCGCTTTGATCGGTTTTCACGCTCGGAGCCGGAGCACGTAACCCGTTGCGAAAGAGGTGAAAATACTCCACCACGACGGTAAAGACGTTATGAATGGTGCTGTTGAGAGCGCGATCTCGCTGCAGCGTGAGCAATGGCCCCTCTTGCTTCAATTTCGAGACGGCTTCCTCGAGGTCTTTGACTGTGTTGTGTTGCTTCGAGCGATAGCGCGCTTGGCTGACACGACACTGCTCCCGACGGCGAGCAGTTTTCAGTCGAGTAAGGTTTCGCTTGCCGCCAGAACCCACTGGTTTTGGATTGTATGGTTGGAGGTTTGCGTCGTTAGGCACCAAGTACGCACCACCGAAGTCATGGACACCTTCGACGATGCTACGCTGGCGCTTTGGTGCGGGATCAGCCATATAGCGATCCGCAGCCAACGAGCGGTTAGCTTGTAGTCGTCGTGACACCGCCGCCACGGGTAGTGAAGTTGGCGGTGGCAGTCGAACGGTTGGCTTGGTCTCCACAACACGAGTGGTTTGCCTCCAATCCCCGCTGGCATATTCTCTTTGCAGGTGACCTCGGGTGAAGAGGGGGCCGACCATCTTCGAGGTCGTGGCAATACTGCTGCCAGGGACTGCCAGAAAGGCGCGGTCGTATTGGGGAGGTTCCATTTGAGCGCGTGAACTGAGTGGTCGGAGAGTGCCTAATTGGCGAGTGAGGTGTTCACTGCTCACGTGGTTTCCAGCAACAGTGATCCCACTGCGTAGAACACTGATTACACTGGTCGCCAGCCCCCACGCGGTACGTGAACAATGGGGCATTATCCAGCTGGCTGCGCTAGTTATGCCGACAGACCTTTCCATTGATACTGAAGTGTCAGTGGCTCGGCGCTATTGAGGCTCTCAGGTTGGCCTTGTTAATAGAATAGCACAAACAGAGCAACGGAGAACTCACCCGAAGTGGGATACGGCAGCGCGGGGAGAAACCTTCTTAATTTCGCCGCTTAAAGTGTCCGCAGATAACGAACGGATGATAGGCTTATCAGGGCAAAAATTACTACATTTTTTTGATGATAAGTGGCCTTCTATTTGATGTTTAGGTGTTTTTTCCTATAGAAGCCTTTTGATAATATAAAAGACGCGACTTGATGTCGTTCGTCTGTCGTGGTTTTGGTTTGGTTGCTGGTTGATCTTGTATCGTGAAGTTGGTCAGGTAAGCCTTCATTGGTGCTGGTGCTCTGTCTTGGGGCTTTTGTAGTTGATACGTGTCGGTCGTTTGCGATTTCGCGAGGATTCGGACTGCTTCACTGCTTCCATATCTGCCTTAGCTGGCGTACTCCATTGTACAGCGAAGAATCTTTGGGCAAAAATTACTACATGTACTTCGAAGTATTTCAATCATGTATGACAAATCACTGCTGATAGGAAAATCATTCATCGGATGAATTTCATCCGTACTGAGAAAAGAGCAATAGCCTGCTCAAAGGTGGCCGGCAAGGGCACTACTTCATGACATCCACGGCTAAGAACAGAGGTGATTGCTAGCCCTTATGGCACTTTTGGGCCCTTCTAGTGATCTGGGCCTCGCGCCAACTCGACTGTCAACACGACTGCTTAAGCAGCTTCGTAATCGCTGGCACCACATAATCAGCTCCATAATCATCATCACACCAGCCTCACAATCCGCGACGATCACTACTAATTACGTTCATAATCAAACCAGCCGCACAATCCGCGACGAGTACATGTAGGCCAGCCCATGGCTGATGTTGCGGGCGACATTTCCTTGCAATAGTGTAAGCTTGAAGAATCGCGGTAGCGCCAGCGTATATTTCATGCGCCTGCGACCTGGTCCATGATATGTTGGGACGTGTTGTCATTAAGGAGGAATGAGTGACTTGAAGGCTCTTGGAACTCCGAAGCTCATTGCCAATCGTATCATCGACAGAAAAAAGAGCCTGCACCTCCAAGCAGGGTTGGGTTAGCGCGGATTAATCCGATGCATAGCTCATGGTATCCGGACGTATCCGTACAATCAAAACTTTCTAGATTGTGGTACAGTTGGTTGTTCGCCTTTGGACACAGGTAGATCACGTTGAGCCAGAACAAAGCGTTCGAACCGCCCACCAGCTTACCTCGAAGTTCTTG
>JAHWLE010001137.1:0-13680 GCA_024679135.1 Phytophthora foliorum
AGGACGGCCTCGGCGCGCTTGCGGGCGGGCTCGTCGCCCTGCTTGGCCATGGTGACCACCTTCTCGGCCACACGACGCAGCTCCTTGGCCTTCGGCAGCGTCGTGTGGATGCGCTCGTGCTCGATGAGCTGCGTCACCATAGTGCTGTGCACAGTAACGGTGTAGCATTAGCATTTCTAGCTGATACTTTCGATCCAGAGCGTGCTGGGAGACGGGAAGAGTGTGGAGAGCTGCTCCAAAGTCTTGGGAACACGTACCGCAGCATCGCCTGGCGATGGGCCGACGTGCGGTTAAGCTTGCGGAAGGCAACGCGGTGCTTCATGGTCCAGCGTTTCCTGTGGTCACGAGCAGCTCAAAATGCCAGCACCTCCCTGTGTGGCGCACTTCACGTGCAACATTCATGGTGTACACCACATTAAAGTCATACATGTCGCGCGAAGGTGAACTTGAAGTGCGGCGGTTATGGACCGAAGCGACGTATGGCCAAGGGCAGCGCTATATTTTGCTCACAAAGACTTTGAGCAGGTGGATAGCAAGCAGGCTTGGATCTCTCTCTTTTCTGTCGGTATGGGCAACGTACAGCAACAAGTTGGGAAGCGCATGGTGGTGGGACGCCACGAGGTGGAGGCTGTGCAATATCTGGGCGAAGGCGGCTCGTCCTTCATTTTCCTGGTCAAGGACGTGCGCGCGCCGCCCACCGCTGCGCCGCTGGTGCTCAAGCGTCTCGTGGCGCACAACGATCAGACGGCGGATTGGATCGCGAGCGAGATCCGCCTGCATCAGCGGCTGAGCCATCCGCAGGTGGTGCAGTTCGTGTCCTCGCAGACCAGCAAAGCTCGCGGTGACAAGAGCGAGGTCTTCATCCTCATGGAGTACTGTCCCGGCGGCCACCTGCAGGAGAATATGCTCAAGATGGGCACGAAACGCTATTCGCAGCACGAACTGCTGCGGACTTTCAAGACTCTCTGCGAGTATGTTGCACTTTTCTTTGTGGAACGTAGCTGATGACTCACTGGAGATGAGTATACTCTGACTCATGTTGCACCTGTACCATGTCCAATTTAATTGCGTTGTGACCAGACCTGTGGCCATGCTGCACGCGCAGAACCCGCCCATTGCGCACCGCGATCTCAAGCTCGAGAACTTTTTGCTGGGCAAGGAAGGCGTGTACAAGCTGTGCGACTTCGGGTCGTGTGTGGAAGGGCCGCAGTCGCTCGCTACCAAGGCGGATCGCATGCGCGAATCTGACAACGTGTCCAAGCGTACGACGGCGATGTACCGATCTCCTGAACTGGCGGATGTGGAAGGTACGGCCATGTTCGGCTCGGGTGAGCTGACCGAGGCTGTGGACGTGTGGGCTATGGGCTGCGTCCTCTACAGCATGGCGTTTTTCAAGTCGCCGTTCCCGCTTGAGGGCCTGCGCACCGACCGCTACACGATCCCATCGAACTCCCCGTACTCGCCTGATGTCCACGCGATTATCGCCCGCATGCTCACGGCGGATGTCGAAAAGCGTGCAACCATCGAGCACGTCATGGAATGCATCGATGATGTAGTTTGCGGCCGACCACTTCCGCCACTGCCCGGGGCATCTAAGAAGAAGAAGAAAGAGAAGGCGGAAGACGCAGCCTCCGCCTCGACCTCCGCCATCAAGAAGACCGAGGCGAGGAAGGAAACTGTCGCGAGCAAAACTCCGGACGCAGGAGACCTCCTGAACATGGATTTCAACCCCACCATCTCGGACAGCAAATCACCGGCCGCGAAGGCTGCAGCGCCTGCCGCTTTTGATACAGCTTGGACTGCATCAGCAGAGGGGTTCGCTGACTTTGCCAGTTTCCCGTCGCCAACATCGTTTGGTCAGAGTGGGGGCAACAATGCATTTGGTTCCGGATCGGCAAAGGTGGATCCGTTCGACCTCCCTCCTGGTCCTGTCAAGCAACAAGCCCCTGCCGCCGCTCCAACCGCAAGTGTATTTGACTTCGATGCGCCTCCTGCTCCGGTAGCACCCGTGCAGCCCCCTGCTATGGTATCCCATGCACCAGAGGCGGATCCTTTTGCAGAAATTGATGCTCCGCCTCCAGCACTGCTTTACGGCGGGATGCCAGGAGGACAGCACATGGGGCAACCTCACATGGGTCAACAGAACATGGGCCAACCGAGCATGGGTTTCCAGCAGCCTCAGCAAGGATTCCCTGGCGGCTTCCCGATGCAGCAGCAGCAAATGCCACAGCAAATGTGGGGTGGAAGCGCTCCTGCAAACCCTGGTTATCACTCCTCGAATCCCTTTTAACCCAGGGAATTCGCTAACAGCAATTTGCACCCTGTAGAGTGCTCTCGCGCGAACGCGGATCCAGTTGAATAACTTGACACAACATCCATAATCTCCACAAACTAAGCTAAGACGATTCACATTGCCATGCGTGCTTTGCTTTATCTGTATTCATGCATCATCAACAACTTCGGCTCGTAAAGTGCGTGCGTCGAGTATGTGGCACCACGGCCAAATGCTGGCCAACTCTCCAGACTCACTACCTCCAGCAACTCCAACTTACAGCGTGGCCGGAACCTCAATTTCGATGTGATGAGGCGTAACACGCGAATCGTCAAACGTCATGATCTGTTCACGATCCTCCTCGCTGCAGATAGCAGGTGTGCGAAGCTTCGCCGTGTAGACACAGGTGCTGGGCTCCTCGATATCAGAAAGCTCCATTGGCTCTGGGCCACATTCCAGCTTCACTGTCAGCGACCGGTTTGGACCGTTCCAGCACTTTTGGCCATTAGTGAACTTGATCTCTTCCACAATTGTTTCGGCTGCCGCGGTCTCTTCAGCAGGGGCCAAAACATCTTCACCGGATCCCTCAGACGGTTCGGGGGCCTTGATATCCTCCATATCGCCCAGCTTAGTGTGATCCTGAGTGGCTTTGCCGAAGAAGCAAATCTTGTACTTGTATTGTCCAGCGTTGGACTCGACACACTTGTCGCGCAGAGCGAAGAACAAGTTATCCATGCCATAGTCCTTGTCCATGAGCTTTTGCGTCTCCGTCAGCTTCTTCTCTTCTTCCGTCAGTTCCTTCTTAATGTCTTCGTGCTGCTTCCGGGTCAACACAGCTTGGCTACGTTCGTACCGCTCGCTCGATACCAGCTCCTCAAACAGCAGTTCAATGGGACGAGTTTCCACCTCAGGCAAAGTGAGATCTTCTTCTTCTTCCTCTACCTTCGGTACTTCCGCCTCATCAGCGATAGTACCCGGCGCTTCCGTCTCAGAATCGGCCACAGCTTCGTCGGCTTCACCACCTTCAGCTGCAGCAGCAGCCTCCTCTGCTGCCTTCTCCAATGCCTCCTTTGCCTCCTGCGCCTTCTTCTCCTCCGCCTTTCGACGCTCTTCAATCAGCTTCTCAACGCGACGTGTCTCCTTCTGGCGTTCATCGTCACGCTCACGAAAAGCATCATCCTGTTCGTCCATGGGGGTCTTTGGCAGCTCTTCGTCTCCTTCATGGTCCGCCTCACGCTCCTTGTGAATGATCGGTAGGAGCTCGTGCTTGGCCGTCACGCCCTGGCGTCCAATCTCCAAGATGATCGAAAGTAGCTGCTCCTTGGTCAGCTCCAGCAGCCCCAACTGCCTCAAGATCTCCTGTTTGGTGGCCGTAACGCGGCTCTGCTTCGTCTCCTGTTCAAGCCTTTCCTCCTCCTCCTTCCTCGCCTCCAATTGCTCCGCCATGACACGCAGCGAGGCCGTCGAGGCCTCCAGCTGTTGCTTCTTCTGCTGCTCTGCGTCCCACAGCGTCTTGGCCTCCGCAGCCAGCGCCACGCGGTCCTTCAGGCCCGCCTCCACCTGCTCGATCAGGTCCTTCTTGCCGGCCTTGAAGCTCTGCATCTTGACGTCGCACTGCGAGCCGCAGGCTGCACCGCTCGCGTACTCGTCCGAGCCGTCGCAGCAGTCGCAGATTCCGTCGTTGACCCGCGATGTGGGCACGTCCGAGGCGAAGAAGCCCGCGTTGACGCAGTGGAACACGGCGCCAGTATGGGAGCAAGCCGACGTGCCCGGCTCGTCGCTGCCGTCCGCGCAGTCGCAATAATTGTCATTGAGGCGACTCAGATCCAGCCGCTGCTGGCCTTGGTCGCACGTAAACTATCGGTAAAATAGGACGCCACAAATAAGAAAATGGGTCGCACAAAGGGTCGTTTGGGGGGCGGCGACGTACGCTGGAGACGGCGCTGAGCTTGTGCTGCAGCGCGGGGGAGATGCCGCGCCAGTCGGAGGCGCTCACGCCCAGAGACAGCAGCGCCAGCGACGTCGCGAGCCGCTGCAGAACCATGGGTGACGTGGCAAGTCGGATACTAGCAAAAATGGCAATTGGTCTCATGAAAGCAACTTAACGACGCTTCGTGCAACGTAACGACCTACTTCAACGAGCTCAGGGCTCTACTCGTAGCGCCTTGGCTTCCTCGCTCGCATTGGTCCCACAGACACGTTGGTCGTTGCTGGATCCAACCTCAGCGACGTCGCCAACGTTCTCGTCACGCACGGTTCTGCTACTGCCTCCAACAGGAACCGCGGCCGTTTTCGTGGCAGGCCACCCAACGAGTCCCGCTGCACTCGAAGCGAAGCGACTGGCTGCGGAAGCGGCCGAAGCCAAGAAAGAAGCGGAGATGTAGAGATTCATCGAGCTGCCCAGTGATTATGAGGAAGAGCAGAGACTCGTCCAGTTACCGGACGAATGTGCTGTGGAAATCGCTGCAGTACTGTATGATGGCTACAATTTAATGTAGCCATTGTACATCATTCGATATACTGTAGACGACGAAGAAGTGCTAGTCTTGTCGAGTGTTCTCGACGGCAGCAATGTGTGTTTATCTATTATGGCGGCGCTGCTGTCTGCGGCTGGCTTCCTGCGGCCAGCTCTTATAACTAGACTAAATAATTCAGTTTTTTCGCTATCTACTATCTATCTCGGCGCGCACACCGCGCTGGTTGGAGTGCGCGCTCCTTATGCTAAAACTCTGCGCCCGACACGTTCGGGTTCTCGAGCTTCGCGCCGCCCGGATCTGGGTCTGGAGAAGCCGCGGCGGCGCCGCGCCTTCAAACGTTGACGAACGACGGCGACCGGAAGTACTGCGGCGCGCTGCAGTGCACGATCGGGATGGCGTCGCTCTGTTCCTCGTCACTGCTGAAGAGCAGCACCTCCAGGATCTCCAGGTCCTGCTGATTGAACAGCGGGAGGTTCGGCGTCGGCTGCTGTTGCTGCTGTGGCTGCTGCATCTCCATAGCTTGGTACGACTGCACGGGCATGCTCATGCTCATGTTGGGCGGTGTCGTGGGTGTGATCCCGACGGGGCTGCGCTGCATTCTATTGCTGTAGTGGAAGTTCTGTCCTGCGGCCATGGCTGCGGCCGAGCTGCTGTGTGCTCGCTGCATCTGCTGCGCCTGTTGCTGCCGCTGCAGCTCCTTCTGCTGCTGCTTCAAGACGCGTCGCCGGTGGTCCAGGCGCATCTGGTTGCGGTTGGCCTTCTCGCGGTGCATGGCGCAGAACTTGTGCAGGCCGCCGCTCTTCTTGTGCGTGCGCTCGTTCTCGCAGCGCTTGCTCGAGTACTGGCATCGCAGCTCCTCGGGCACAGGCGCCGGGCTGCTGCTGCCGCTGAGCTGCCCCGAGAACGTCGTCTCCGAAAGGTCCACGGGGAACTGGTCCGCCATGTTGAGTTGTAGTGCGAGTATGATCGCTTCTTGTTCTTCGGTGCGAGCTGTCGCTAGCACTGGGTAAATTGAGTTGTGAGATGAGCTTGTGTCTCCTCAACAGAAGCGTAGGACAAGTCAAACCGTAAACACCGCGCGCCGGCACTGTCATAGCGCCATGGAAGACGCATACAGGCCGGCGTCTTTCACCAGTGCCTCCAACAATCCAGCGGAATATTTGCGCCGGCATCCAGAAGTTTAGACGGTTTTTCCCGCTCTAGCATTGGTCAATGAGATAAAACATCACTCTTTTTATTCATAAATGAGTGATGGTCTTCCCACTATGGCCAATCAGAATACCCGAAAAATCGCTAAACGTCCAGAATTGCGCTGTGTGGGCCACATCATTTCGCAGTGAGAAAATTTGACGCCGTTCCCATCTTTTGCACCTTGTCGCAGCGAGGTCACTGCGGCTCCCCCGGCGCAGCGCTACATGGCGGCGGTATCCGCATAGTAGCTGCTTATCCGCATAGTAGCTGCATGGAAATTATCAGCGTCCAAAACACTCCTGTTACGTGTGCGTCGATACAGTACGATGGTGACGAGAGCAATGTCATGGAGAATGGTGGTGGTTCGAGAAAACACCAAGCGAGTGTCCGTGATATTTGTTTAGGAAGGTAGCCACACTTGACTTATGCATGCCCCTACCAATTACATGTCTCAGTATCGGGAGATTATATGTTCAAACAGGTTATGGGGTGGATTTTTCGGGGAACCGGTCTAGAAATTCTGTTTGATCTTGAGGTCCGACACCGCCCACCATCAAGTGGTCTCGGTGGTGGACCACCACCAGCGGCGAGCCGATTGGCGTCGCCGAGGGGTATTAATAAATAGACAGCAGGATAAAGCAATCTCATTACGGGGCAACTTCAACTTCAGTCGTTCAAATCGCACTGCAGCTGGGGGCATGGGCCCGTATGGCATCCAGATTCCGCCTCTGCGGCTGCACTTCACTTCCCTTGCCTGGCGATGGTTCGCTTTGACCAGGCAACAGGCGTCGACATCAAACAGGCATGACCAGCCAAGTCTTGAACCGAATACCAGTGCCACTATGACGGCTGAAGTATCCGACCCAAGCGTTGAGTCAGCGCTTCAAGGTATTCGGTCTGGCAACCGAATATCCAAGCTTCTCGACTCGATGCGTATGATCTTCCGAGCGAGCGGTATTTCGCAATGCGGCCAGTTCTCGTCCGGCCTGCTCCGAGACCGAGTTGGCTGCAACCTTAGCGCAATGCGACGACATTCCGCAATGGAGACCGTGTGGTCGGAGCCCGTCCTGGCAAGAATGAAAAATACAGCGACTCGAGGCGAGCCCGTCCCGGTGGCAGAAATCCTCTTGCTTCGTTGACGAGACGACAGTCGAGAAGGAATCGAGGCGAGCGCGAGGCGTATGAGCAACCGAGAAGAGGGAGTAGAGGCAAAAGGTAGCGATTGCGCGTCTTGTGAGAAAGAATTCCTCTTTATTGTCACTATCAAGGTAGAACATGCATGCAAAACGGCGAGCACGGGGGTGCCTCGGGTGTGTTTCTGTTTGTCGCGGTACTAATTTACTCTATGCGGAATCGAACGATGAACAAAACGAGCGTGGGGCGGTCACTTTGCCGCGGACGAGATAAATCGTCCTAAAGCGACATGTTGCCCGAGGGCATCCCCGGTGCTGGGTAGGAGGTGCCCATGGGCATGCCCACCGGGTAGTTCACCATGCCATCACTGGGGATCACGTAGTCCTCGCCGTCCTCGTCGTCGAAGAGCATGACCTCGAGCATCATTACTTCCTCGTGAGAGAGGTTACAAAGGGGCTCCTTGGGCTCCATCATATTTGTGGCGGCGTTGTATTCCATGGGCGCCTGCGTCGCGTCCAGGAAGCGCTTCTTGCGCTCGACCATTTGCTGGCGAATGAGGCGGCGCTTCTGCTGCATGCGCTGCTGATTCACGTTGGCCTTCTTGCGGTGAAAGTCGCAAAGTTTGTGTAGGTCACCGTTGTCCTTCACGGCGCGGTGGTTGTTGCAGAGCTTGCTGGGGTACGAGCAGCGCACCTCTGTTGGGAGCAATGCAACGGCCTGCTTATTGTCGGTAGCGGCAGCAGTAGTGGAGGCGTTGGTGGTCGACATTGTTGAGATGCTGTTTGGTTGTTGTTTTTTGCGGGGGTAACCAATTCTCGTCGGCGAGATCGGTTCGTGCGTTTGTCAAATGCGTGGTCGAAGGCAAATTGAGTAATGAAGATCCGAGACGCTCGCTTCAGCCGTCTTTATTGTTCTGGGTGCTACGCCGGCCTTGGCACTCGCTTGTCGTAGACGCAACTCGGCGCCAAGTGGAGCCGGCTACAGTCCACCGCTACTGCACCAAGAGTAACGACGACGTATCGACCGATGCGAGGGCAGCCTCAAGCCCGAACGTACTCTACTGAACCGGTGGCGCCGAGCTTCCGCGATTTTTGGACAGTCAAGTTGCCGTCCAGAGCGGTTCTTGCTCGCTTTGAGCCTCCTCGACGTTAGTCACTTGGGGCCTAAAGCCGGACTTCTCTGGGTGCAGTCCGATGTCGAGTGCTGCCATAGCTCCCTGTTGGCAGCATTGGCCTAAAAAGAAGTCGCCAGCGCTTCTAAAAAGGAGACGCTGCCCGTGAGGCGGTGTAACGGAGACTGTCTCCGCTTGCCCGTTCACGGAGAAAGCGGTCGCAAGGTGGAGGCTGGTGAGTGCTCAGCGCGCTGGCATCTGGGCGGGGCTAAGCTCTTTTCGCAGATGTTGAAAAGTTCATCGTGATGGCCATCCACCCACCGACAAAAAATGCATACGGGCTGCAGCACCTGAGCAGCATTATTTTTTTATTGTTATGCCTCGCAGATGTCGCGCGGACGATATCCTAGCATCTGCAGTGGCGCTGCATCACCAAAACCAATTGCTTTTTTGGCTCACCGGCTCACTCTGCTACGAAAGACCGTGATCTCGCCGAAAGGGTCCAGCTAGCGACAGTTCGATTTCGAACGCTCCGCGCCATGAGCGACTTGACCACTTGGAGGTGAGCAGTAGAACACTAGTGGTTGTCAGCAGCGACTCTCTCCAAGCAGCCCAACTGTGTGGGTGCTAATGCTACGTTTACCGCCTCGTCGCGGCGAAACTCGCGGCTCCAGAGCGGAGTAAAGCACGCGGTGCCGCCGCGAACGGGCTGCATCCATGTGATTGCAACCAGCCGTGACTATTAATAAATACCGTGCCACTTGCCATGTCTTCCATATCCCGACTCAAATCAGCGGGGGAACAAATCAAGCCACGCGCCGAGTTTTTTTTTGGCGCGACTCAACAACGCGACCGATAGACACCGCGGAGCCGATGCACGAGCTGCAATTAGCGGAAGTATCGCCCTGCCTGGCATTGGCGTGGCGTTCCGATGCGTTCGTCCTTTCGTGGCATTTTCTGATTCATTACTGCTTCTGTCGGGTCCCGAAGAGTTCGGACGCCGCGAGTGCGTGCGCTAGGTAAGGCAATAGCAACTGCCTGCATCACTGCGAGCGCAGACAGTCCCACTGCATTTCGGATATGGATTCCAAAGCCCCCATGCTAAACACGCACGAGGCTGCAATGAAGTGGCTGCATGCATCTCAGCGCCACATTTGCACGAGCGTGTTTCCTCAACACCAGAACGGTTGCCTCCACCTTACATGTCTGGCATACTTCGATGTCCGTCTCCCTGTATAGTTGTCGTTGTAAAGTCACAATTAGCGACGAGTTACGTCGGTCGTCAGCTCTGCTTGCACCGTGTGCGCGATGCACGCGGCACGTATACATCCCAAGCAAACGCAACACGAAAGGGTCAGTAGTGGGCGCGCTTATTGTGCATACCCCGTCGTCTTTCAGATCCAATGTCGTTACAGTTCGCAAGCACCCGCGCATCAATGCCGCTGATTTCGCTTCCTGTTCGTCTCAGGTCGTTTACAGCTGTACAACTATGCAGCTGCATTGAGCTGACATAACACAGCTCGGGGCGCGCGCCGTTATCGAGCCTGTCGTCACGAGAAACTCGTTGCAGCCGTCGGTGAGGCATCTTAATCTTGTTTCTGAGGCCTCGTTCACAATACAGCCCACGAACAGGACGCCATGTGGTCTTGTCCTCGATCCGCCAAATCGCTGGATACTCTAGTCGCGTTTTTTGATTGGGTCAATCACTTCAACTTGCCGTCGTCCCTTCGCTGCGTGGGAGTCGATCGCCCAGGACGTGCAGTAGAGCCTCTCCACCGATCTCACCGCTTGTTTGGATATCTCTGGGGGAGAGCGGTGCGGCTCGAATGTGTTCGGAAAGCATGGCCCCACGACAGGGAGAGCTTCAACCACACGCCAAATGATCTCAACCTCCAACTGAAATGGCTAGAGAGAGAGAAGGCTATGTTAACGGCTACCTTGCGTGCGCCGGGTTTGGTTTTCATTCCTTTCGCAGGCAACCAAATGAAGCAGGCCACATCTGCATTAAGCGCGAGCTGGCTGATCCTTGCTCACTTCTGCTATCATCCAGAAAAGCGCTGGAGTGGAGCAATGGTGGCGTTTACCAACCATAAATGTGCGGTATCCTACAAGCATTCGACGAGGCACAAATCGTCATTCTTGCGGCGATAATAGACATGCGATGGTGGACGCTTGCTTTAGATGACCACCTTTCGCGTGGCATGCACATACCCCGGGTGGCTCTGCCATCCAGCCCTCAGCTTCGTCGCGTAAAGGTTCCCGGCACGGCAAGCTCAGAAAATAGCGCGCTGTGGCCGTTGGTCTTCTGTCTATTGTTGTCGTGTAGAGGTTTTCGGGGCATCATGCACAATCCCTTGATGCTTGTATTTGTTGCACTACTGGGCAGTCCCTTTCGGGTCGTGGTCGCAGCACCATATTGCAATTAGCACCACTCCAACCAAGCCATCAAGCTTACGCTACAAGAGTTACTACGATGACCTCAACATCACTTTGTGCGGGCACTCTCACAGACGCGACAGCTACGACCTCTATCTTCGAGATTCTCTTCAAGCAGAAAGAGAGTCTGGATAATCCACAGGAAGACGATGGCGCGAGTTCGACCAAAGACAAGGAGATCGAGCAACAACTTTCACTACCAGTTAAGCAACCAACCCTGCTCGCTGACCTTCATCTTCTCCAGCACCTTACGCAACAACTTCAGGCTGCATCGTTGAGCACTGCAAGCAACAACCACGACGATGAGGGCGATGCAGCGCGATCTACTATAAATACTGAGACGGAGAATCTCGCCAACCTGTACTGTCGCCGAGCTGCAGCACTGCTGGCATTTGTTGACTACGACGTTACTACGACAGTGCCTCTAGATATTCTAGCCTCTGGTCCATCGTCCAGCTTTGTGCGCAATGAAGCGAACCAAACAGCACCAATGCTAGAGGCTATTCGTCAGGCACTGCAAGATGCTCAAGCTGCAGCCTCACTTACATTGAACAATGCTACAATTGCAGAGGCTCACTTACTGTCGGCGTACTGTTCGCGTAGTTTGGGAGAGCTTGCGCACGCTCGCGCTTTCACAGCCCTGGCAGCAGCAGCATTACCGGGAAGCACTGCGATCACAAGCTTGGCTGAACAACTGGACGTAGAAGCACGAGCCGATAGCGCTGGCCTTTTGCCCAAGTTGCGAATGACTTCTGCGGCAATATCGATGATGGTGACTAGCAGCTCTGTCCAAGTAGTTCTGCACCAACACGAAGATGATGGTGACAACAATGACCAGCCCGAGCAAAGGGCGACCAAGCAACCCGCAGTCGCTTTGATATCGACTCCGACACCACCTGAGCAAAGCTCGTTCTGGAACCAGATAGCAACACATTTCCAAGTTCTCGAAGAAGCAGCCCATTCGACTTGGCTGGAGAAGCTAGAGCGCCTCATGCACCAAAATGTTCACCACCGCTGTGCTTTACCCGCTGAAGTGCGTCAATTGGATGCAGCACTTCAGACTGCACTTACAACGCTAGATTTGCTACTTCAGAGTAGCATCGTGTGCTCAACGCTTGGACTCGATATGACAGACGACGCTGCCGCTCGAACGCTCGAGAAGCTCACTCAAGCCGCTTCGTCTTCCTCGCAAACCCTGGTGCAGAATCGCACAGCGAGGAAGTGGATTGTGCACACTTGGGCTCCCGCTGTTCGCCGTGCAGCGGAGTTAGCTTCTACGTCGTCACTTGGCGACTTGTCCAGTGACGTGTTACTGATGCTGGCGCGTCTACTACAAGCATCAGGGAGCTGGAGGCGTTGCACTGCGATGGCTCACAGCTTGGCGTACGCAGAGATGGGCTTTGAGCTTGCAAAACACTTCCACGGTAACAACTCGGACCCTGCGGTGTGGTCACGTCTGGAGATGCAGTGCGCCGAAGCCCATGCCACGGCATTGTTGCAGCGCACCACAGGCCACGAGAAAGCACTGAAGACCTTTCGTGACAGCCTGCAGGCGGCGCTCCATGTCGGAGACCACGAGTACGAGCTGAGAGCACGTGTGCATGTCGTCAAGACACTGCGCCTAATGGAAGAACCCGAGATCGCGCACGCTGAGCTCGTGCAGCTACTAACACGCAGCCGAGCTCTGAACGACGTGCACATTGAAGCGATGGCGGAGTACGAGATGGGGGAGCACTTCGTCCAAACAGAAGACCTCAAGGCAGCTCAGGAGCACTTTCGCGCAGCGCAAACGCTGTGCAACCGCACAGGAAACTGTGACAACGCCTGGCGCCCGCGGTCTATCCAGCAGGCTATCGCCTTTTACGCGCGTCTGCGGCCTTCCATGCGTCGCGGAGCCATGCGCTGCAGCGTCTCGACGCTCTTGCGCTCTGTCAACGACGACGACGAGGACGAACAGTCAGAAGGTGAAGCCAACGACGGCGAGAAAGGCGAGCAAGAAGACGAAGAGGATGAGGAAAGCCAGCGTCCTAAGGCGCGGCGGCAGGCGTTCTGCCTCAAGCACACGTCGCCGCAGCCCCGCTCGCTGATGAGCACGATCATGAACACAGCGGGCAACTCGCTGAGCGGTGCCAAGCCGAAGCGCGCCATGAGCTGGCGTGAGTCCGTGTTCGCCACGGCCTGGCCCGAGAGCAAGTAGGAAAGTGAAGGAATGCACGTCGTTGAAGTTGCCTTTTTGTGATCCACACTTGCATCCACGCGCTTTCATCCAATCAATTGCACTTTCCTTTGATTGCACGATATCACTGGTCAAAAAGTGCTCTTAATGCGAGCCACACGAGCCACTCGGATCATCGGAAATCGGCACTCTCGCCACCAAACATCTCTGCAAAATACGCCCTTTCATTGGCTGCTTTATTGCACATATCGTACACATAGTGTCACTCCTGCTCGAAAGGGGGGGTCTCCAAAACGAGCGGCTCTGAACCACAGACACCCAGATTCGCCGCCCCACAGCAGAGCAAGAACGATAGGATGGTCATGATGATTCTCGTCAAGAAGTCGGCGCCCGTGCTCAAGTGCGTACCTCTCTGCATCCCTCGCCGTCTTCTGTAGACGTGGGGCTCTCTTCCCATGGCCCATGCACGCTCCAGCCCTCTCTGTAGCCGTTGCAATCTGCAGAGAGAGGCACTGAGCGTCTTAATTGAAGAATACTATCTAACACGGTTGTCCCCCCAATCAACAGGACGGTCCAGACCCGCGGCATGGCCACGGAGAAGCAGATTCTGCAGCGCATCACGGCCACGTCCAACATCGCCAAGATCACCAAGTCCATGAAGATGGTGTCGGCCGCCAAGATGCGCGGCGCTGAGAACCGCATGAACGCCGGCCGCCCCTTCACCGCGTGGCTGGACAACGTCAAGGGCTCGCACAACCGCGTAATCGAGACGGACGGCGTGGCCCCCGCGGAGGAGCTCGAGGGCGACAACCTCTTCGTCGTGGTCTCGTCGGACCGTGGACTGTGCGGCGGCATCAACTCGGGCATCGCCAAGACCACCCGC
>JAHWLE010001138.1:0-13673 GCA_024679135.1 Phytophthora foliorum
GCGCTTGACACCAGTCTCCTTGGCGGCCTTGATGCAGTTCTTCATCTGGCCACGGCGACCATCGCCGAACAGCCAGGTCGAGATGAAGGCAACCGCCTCGGCGCCCTCGAACACCTTCTTCAGACTGTCCACATCGAGGTAGTCAGCGTTCTCGACGATGGCGCCCTTGGCCTTCCAGTTGGCCACGCGCTCGGGCGAAAGCTTGGAGATGTCCGAGCTCGTGAGCACCAGCACGTCCTCGGGCTTCTTGATCTCCACGGCGAAGTCAGCCGCGTGGCCGCCGATGTTGCCGCCAACGCCAGTAAGCACGTACTTGACCATTGTAGATTGAGGGGAGGAAGGAGAAGGAGCTTGTTCCTGAGCTTGCAATTTGCAAAGTGAGACTTGCTGCCATGCCAGACTCATAGCAGAGCTCGAAACGGGCAGCAAGGACTGGAGGGAACTCAAGATCCGTTCCTGTTTTTGAAGACGATGTCCCGTAAACCTGAAGTCATGATTGTTTCTATCCAATCACATACCAGAATAATCAATATAGACACTTTTGATTGGTTGTTTATCTGTAACGTAGGTTTACGGCAAAGACTTGAATAGATATGCTTCAGCCAGTACTCTTTTGTCTATTGCCCAGGACTGGGTCCCCGCACTATACAAAGATCAAGATGTTTGAGCCGTTACAGGGTCACTTCAACATCCTGCGGTACCGTCATGTATTCCCATTGATCGATCTGCACGCTCATGCACGCCGAAGGAGGCCGAATCACCGCTTGATATGCTGCACCAACGTCGAATACATCACTCCGAGAACACTTACGACTAAATACGCGACTCGGAGCTGCTGTGGCGAAACTTGAACTCTCCAACAAGCTGGTCTCGGGCAGCAGACAATCTCGACCCCTTTTTCGCGTCCAACTTTTGCCTCACCGATCCTCGCCGCGAGGATTGGTGAGGCAAAAGCGAGGACCCTGAATGCGTAGTGTGGGAAAGCAGCTCTGATGTTGCAGAGAAAGATATCTGCTCTGCTGCATGGTGCTGCTTCAGCCCTGTACGTGTGCATGTACTCGTTGAACAGTGAGTCGGTCAACGCGGACGCAATTGATGCAAGCAGAAACCAATCCGCCCATACACACACTAAATGCCTGTGTTAACTTGCACGTGAAAAGTTAAAACCCGTTGTAGTATGATAAACGTGGTGACCACGTTTTCCATGGTTTAACATGTAGCTTTTGCACCAAGAAGCTTCTCATCAACAACCCTCTTGGGCGAGGATGGCGACAGACACCAGATACATGTAATGCTAACATGGATACTTGCTCAAAAGCACGACACGTAACTGCATCGAACGGGATTCGCTGCTTTATATTACGGCTGTCCAAAGCTCTACATACATGTACACAAATACGACTCCTTCGTCGTTGTCGACACCTACGATGGCATTCGATACGGACGAACGGGTGCGCCTGACTGCGTGAAGGCCCATTCACCCGTGTCCGTGTCATCACCATCATCCTCTTCGATCAAATCGCTTTCTACAACCGACTTGGACTGATGCTGAGGCTGTGAGCGAGACAAAGTCTGTGCTTGAGCTTGAGCGGTGACTCGAGAAATGCTGGCGGTGTCGGACTGCAGACGTCTTCTCCTGGAACTTGCTCGGTCTTTCTGCGACGATAAAGGAGTGGGAAGCCCGGCTTTCTCGAGGCACGAATAGCAGATGTGCATGGGTACGAGCCCGACCGCGTGCAGTTCGACGAGCTCCTTGGAAGTACAGGATCTACACACCACGTGGCCGCATGCGTGGCAATTCACACGATTTGACAGCACTTGGAACGATTTGTTGCACTGCTTACAGCTCTTTGCAGAGAGCTTTGAGACCCACTGGGTCTTCATGACGAACGTTCGCGAGTCCAATTGCTTACGCCGGAAGTGCGAGCAAATACGAGTGAGGGTTGAGCCGAACCTCTCCATCAGAAGTCGAGCAGTGAGGCCTGGCGCCCAGCCACCAGGCTCAATACCGACCATGTACACGATCTTGGTGTAGCCTTGAGTCGGATCGTTGCTTGACTGTCTCCGTCCCGAGCGTCGGAGGAAGAAGCCTGACCTGAACATCGGGCAAAACTCAAGCCCGGGCTTCTTCGTAGCTTTAGCAAACTCCGGGTCGTCCACGGAGTCCCAAAGGCAGTAGCCGATCGTCGATCCATCAGGTTGACGCAGCACATCCGTGGCCACGGCCACACAGGTGTCCCGATTTACCATCAACCCAGGCGTCTGGAAGCTTGAGTACTTCACGTACATCGAGCTCATGGGGCGCTCCTTGGTCGGTTGACGTAGTACTGATAGGACTCGAGTCTCTAGCAAGTTATCATACAAGAGGCGATTGTTGCGAAGCAGTGAGTCGTTGTCGGAAATGAGGAACAACTTCATGATTTCGTCCACAGTTGCGTGCGTATGGGTCACGCAGCAGAAGCGAGTCTGTCCGGGCTTGACGCTGGTCTCGTCCATATAATACGAAATGTCCTTCTTGCGAAGCTTGGGTTTCCACTGCACGTTGGTGGAGCTGTCCGACAGCATGGAAGCCATGATGCTCTGCACGGATTCATTCACACGAGAAATGATCTCGCGACGCCGAGTTGGCGACAAGTCAACGTTCGCGTCACTGTTGCTACTGCCGCCGCTGCTGGTAGATTTGTCGCTTCGATGTCGCTCAAGGTTCGGGAAGCCCAAGGGGATCTGCTGGGCCGGACGTGGAGCTTGTTGGGCTTGAGTGCTGTGGTTACGAGCTGGTCTTGATGGTCCTAACGAACGCTCGAAACTACGAGCGCGATAGTCCGGGATCTGCTGAGACTGACGTCGAGGCTGCTGTGCGCTGGTCGAGCGGTGGTTTGGCGCAGGTCGAGTTGGCCCAAGAGACTGACCAAAGCTGGTCACACGGTCGGGCACCCGTTGTGATGATCGTGTTGGCTGCTCAGATGTCCGTCGCTGCTGCGGAACCTGCTGGGACTGTCGTGAAGGCTCTTGTGACTGTCGACGAGGCACCTGCTCAGACTGTCGCTTCGAAGGTTGAGTCTGCTGTTGCGCTGTTCGTTGCTTTGGGGTCTGTTGTGATGACCTCGAAGGCTGCTGAGACTGTCGTGGTTGTTGCTGCTCGGTCTGCCCAAATGGATTGATGGTCTGTTCAAAAGGTCGAAGCGTTTGCTCGAAGTTGGTCACGCTTTGCTTGGCAGTTTGTCGCGCCGGACGCGACACGAGTTTGGCACTGCTGCTCACGCCCCAATGGCGCTCCGACGTCCCAGTGGGAGACGTCGTCCAGCCTTCGTGGTCGCTCATGGTCGCGGGAGATTCACGACGTGGGGCGGAGACGGCGAATTGGATTATGGAGAGCGATCAGCTCCACGTCGCAGGGTGCAGGCTCGCACCTTTCAGATGTGCATCAAGATGGAGGACAAGACAAGTTGTTGTCTGCAGGATAAGCAAGCACAGGCGCTGTCCAGCCCCTACTGACACCGGGAGCTGACTCGTGCTCCCACCGCGACCGACATAAATGCAGCAGCATCAAGCGGCATCGATGCGCTCTATTGACCCTTTCACCCAGCAGCAGGTGACCGTCATCTTGATAGAGTTCTTGTCCGCACTCGCTGCGTTTGTTCACTTCTTCGGCTCGTCGAGCGCTTCCTGGGATACAGGTGGGGCCCTCGACGATCGGATGAATGCCCATCGATTTGCCGACACGCACGTAAACTCGAACGTCGCTTCAATGCACGAATGTCTCCGCTTATGCCCTCCACTTTGACTCAACCAAAGCACGGCACGAACAGAGCACAACATCGGATCTTGCTAAAACTTTTGGATGTCCAACATAGCGGCGAGGTGGCGTTCTCGCAATCGCCGGCGCGTATCTCCACCTTCGCTTCTCGCTTCGCGGACTCGCACCATTGTCGAGGACAAATCACGGCTGTCTTCGACTAAACGCAATGTTCAACTCTGGTACATTACAATTGTTGAGGTGAGGGATCACTCTCAATTCACTTTCCTAAAAGGGTTGCTTGCTCTCGCACTGAGTCAGTCAGTGACTGACGAGTCCGCAGTGGATACTGCTGAGCACATCATGTTGATGCTAAAGTCGCGCCATCATTTCCCCCCTGGCAGCGCGGCAATCCGCTTGCCAGCAATAAAGTGTAGCCGAAGAGGTATGCACGGATACATGACAGAGAAACCTGGCACGACCCGAGCATGCAAAATACATCACTGTCTGTAAAGGCCCCATGCTCTTCATCCCACTGCGAGGAATTTGGTAACGCTCGACTCGACGGCGGTCATTACATACGTCCTCGAAGGGGAGCGGAGGCGCTCGTCAAGATGTACGGGCAGAGTGACTTCATCACCAACGTGTTAAAGCAGGCAAATATAAGCACCTCCTATATAATATCTCTTCCATCTCACCAAGCTCCCACTGAGGAGCCACTCGACTCCGAGTTCCGACGCAGTAAGTCTCGGACGACAGATTCGTCCCTGTTGAGGCTGTTGAGGCTGCCCCGAGCTGCGATGGCCTGCAGATTCGTTTTCAGCATCCCAGTCTCCTCGAGGCAGAAGTGGCAGATGGGGACACGAGTGATCACTGCCCCGGGCACACTTACCTCCTCCTCAAAGAAGCAGCGGCGGCCACATACGACGTTGCCACACTTTACACAGTTGTGTTTCTTGGCCAACGGGTTGAAGCCCCTACCGCACACGTGGCAAGCTTTGGCATCGCTCTTGCGCGTCCAATCCGCCCGGCGTTTGAAAGTCTTGGGGTCTAGAGCCCGTTTGCGGTAGTGTTTGCACACCCGCCGACAATTGCCGCCAAAGATGGTCATATGGATGTGCCCCAATAGTTGAGGGACGACGCCCCCGATCTCCACGCCGATGAGGTAGCACACCTTGGTCACCGCGTTGAGCTTGCCGGAGTTCCGGAAGAAGAACCCAGAGTGCCACATCTTGCTTCGGATGATCTTGTCGGTGGCGGACCGATCGGGACATTCCGGGATGTCCACGGAGTCCCAGAGACAGTAGCCGACGGTGGAGCCGTCGGACTGCTTGAACATGTTGGTGCACACGCAGACGCAGATGTCGCGACCGCTCATGAGTATCGGAGTGTCGAAGCTCGCGTAGCGGATGTAGACCGACTGCATGGGGTTGTCGACGGTGGCGGGTTTCAAGACCGACAGGATCTTGGCCTCCTGCACGTTGCGGTACATGATCCGCACGTTCTTGAGCAGCATCTCGGTGTTGGTGACCATGAACATCTTCATGATTTCCACCACGGGGGCGTCCGTGATCCCCACGCAGCAGAAGCGGGTGAGTCCTTTTCCGACGTTTTCGTCCACGTAGTAGGTGATGCCCTTCTTACGCATGCGGAGCTTCCACGGCGTGAGCGACTCTTGATCTCCGAGCATGGAATTGACCACGTGCTGCTCCGAGGCTTCCATGAGCTGCACCATTTCAGCTTTCCTTTCTGGGGAGAGGTGAATGGCGTCGGTGATCCTCTGAGGACCGACTCGGCTGTGTGACAGACTCGATTCGGGTGGCGGGTTGCTGGTGCGTTGAGATTGACGCAGCTCTACGACGGTGTTGCTGGAATTGAGTTTTGACGAACGAAAACTCAGTTTGGTAGTCGGCATGGAGTTGCGATGGGTTGGAAGGGGATTGAGTTGTCGACTGCAAATTGAGGAATGGTTGAGTACATCGCGCTGAGCAGGGAGGAAATGGTGACAGAAGTGAATCGCCTAGAACCAGGAGGTGCTCAATGGTGTCGACTGTTGCCTTCATGATTATTTTCGCGGGGGCATGATGACTCGAGACGGCGGACCACTATGGCTCCTCTCGCTTGCTCGTCTGCGTTGCAGGATTTCTGGACGTCGAGACGTCGGTATGAGATGCTCCGTGTTTCGTCTTCGAGGCCCATGCGTCATCATTCGTCGGCTGAAAGCAGACACCCAGCAATGACCAGGGAGCTCGAATCGCAATTCTCCAGATTTTAGATGCAGGGAATACCATTTTGCCCAAAATAACATTTTCTTTTGATACATAGCCTAAAATAAACTTTGATATAGTGTCCCTTTGAAAAACCTGTGACCAAAGTAATACCTGTTATATTACGTGTAAAAACAGCTCATTATGGCAATATTTACCGTGCGATAACATAATTATACCATATATGTAATACATAAGAAAATACATCACATACACAATTGAGTATAACCGTGTCTTAATAATGAATATCCTAATGATACTTAGTAAAACCCAGTGAATGTTGATTGTAGCGACTAGGAAAGACATCAAAACCCAATAACCCAAAAATGTTGCACGAAGATAGTGAGTCAAACGAAGATAGTATTCTCGTGGGTTCTACGCGAGGGATCCAAACGAAACAGCACTGTAAGGTCGCAACAAAAAACGCTTTGCTGCTATACAGTGGAGCATGGAGCACTAACGCATCTCACTGATATGGTCCTTCCTCACTATCGTTGGGGTCCGTCGGCAGACGACGAGAGGATGCTTCATCATTATGACAAATCATCAAGTAGCAGGACCTAATTTGGACTATTCGATAACAAAAATCCAGAGCTTCCCCATGTAAAACACGGCATTAGTATTTTACTATATTGTTGGCATTTCCCAAAGTCGCCAAAGGGCATTGATTGAGAATCTTGAGATCATCCATATCCTCTTGGATAAATACAATTTATGGTCACTACATGTTGTTTTGAGAAGTAGGTAAGGTATTGTGGGTTCTACTCAAAATTCCTCGACTGCGCAGGCAATCGCGCAAGGCTTGACTACACTATTAAATACGAAACGTACTTAGGGAGAGACCTTCGTCAATGACTGATTTGTATGGGGGCATTTTGCAAATTTGGCCGGAATTCACAATAATTGCGGCAACGGTGTCCATCACATTTGTGCCAACGAAGACTTCTAGTGCCGCCAAGACCATGGAAGCTATTGCTCGGAAGTGATTACTCATGTTTTTTATATTTGTATGTGCTATGATTGGTTGAAATTAATTATTGCGTAATCAATTTGAAAAAAATCAAATATGCGAATATATTCGCAAAGTTGTAGATATCAATATTCGATTTCAAAATGAGAATATTACGCATATTTTAAATATTATTCGTATCAGCCAATTCGAGGTTACCATTAGCCCCTGACTATGATTCGAGAGCTCATCTCATCAGGCTGATTACATGTGCGGTATGGTTAGAACTTCGAGCATCGCTACAAGCGATGTAGCATTTCCAGTTTAGCGCTACCAGAAGCACATCACACAGAAACATCAAGATGGTATCTGCATTTATTACGGCGGTGAAAGTATTGACGACTATTGCGCAGATCGTTCTGAGACTCAGCCCAGTTCCAGAGCTGTACCGAGTCCACAAGCGCAAGGATGTTGGCGTAATGGCACTAATGCCTCTAGTTGCATTGCTGTTGTGCAACCACATCTGGTATGATTTATTGAGTGCCCTGCCCTCCATACCAAAAACCAAATGCCTGCTAACCATTACTCTTCAATTGTTTACCAGGTTAATCTACGCCTACACTGTGAAAAATATTTTCCCGCTGTTCTCCGTATGCGTATTTGGTGATGTTGTGGTGACGGTGTACATCATTATCTACGCCAAGTGGTGTTCGGACCGCGCGTACGTGACCAAATCCATTGTGGTGGCAGGAACACCGTTGGCGTTGATTACTACGTACGCCATTCTGGTCGCGAGTGGTGCTATCAGCCAGTCAAGACACCAGCTCGGCCTTGTTCTAGGCTATCTGGCTAATGTCGCAACGTTCGCCATGTACATATCACCATTCGAGAAGCTCAAGCTCGTAGTCCAGACCAAGTCATCAGCAGCAATCCCTGCGCTTCTGTGCGGCATCATCTTCGTCAATAGTACCTTGTGGCTCATCAACGGCATTGTCGACAACGATCTGTTCATCGTGGTGCCGAACGTGGTGGGTCTTCTGCTAAGCGCGACGCAACTTACGTTGTATTTCATCTACCGTCCCAAGAAAGAGATGTCATCAGCAGACACAAGTGAAAGTGAAATCGACGTTGTGGTAGATCTGGAAACGGACATCGCTGGGCAAGTTGCCACTCCAAAGTTTCCAGCATTTGCTGCGCTAGTGTCACCCAAGAATGTTCTGGAAAATAGCAAATAGGAGTCCATTTTTGTAAGTGTAGTAAAAAAAACTGTAGCTGGCTCTGAAGGATGAAGTTTCGGTTGTGAAAGGAAGTACAATGCACTCACCTCATTCTTCATTCGCTTAGATCAGCTGATAGTCGAAGTATATCGCGAAGCAGCATATAAGCTCATGCGCCGGTATTCGGTGCAACGGCACAACCATAAACAAAAACAAAAAACGCGCAGGGCACTTCAACGTCGTCCGGTGCAATTCACTTGAGATCTCCATGACGATCACCAAGATCTCGCAAGCACACTGCAACCGCTTTCTGGTGGAAATGACCCAGGACACACTATCACCTTCTGCCCGAAGCAATGATAATGCATCGTCCTCTACCTTAATCCTCCTCCACCGCGAAAATGACCACAATCAAAAACCGTGCCTCGCCTGTCAACGCGATGACGTCTGTAGACGACTGGTGTAGGCCTCAATCCCGCATAAAAAGCAAAAACCAGTTGAAGCGGAACGGGAGAAGCCAAGCGATACTTGAGCGTGTGGCGGATCTCCAACCACTGCGCAAGAGCAATCGCGCGACGCCATGTCCTGCCATTGCGCACCACGTTGCAGAACATGAATGCGAGTCCGACGCAACCAGCGGGTATTACCTAGCTCACTCTTAAATGAACGATTCTCGATTCGGAACGCGCTTCACCCAACTGTCGAACTGCTACGACAAGAAGCTGCAGGATTTGGCCCTCGACGTGGCCGAAAGCCACAAGGTTTGGAAAGAGTCGTATCGGGGACCCACGTACGAGACGCCGATCGAATGTCGATCCCTTCGACTGATTGGGGGTGATGCCGTCGGCATGAGCACCGCTCCAGAGGCTATCGTTGCAGTACACTGCGGGTTGAAAGCCATCGGTCTGTCACTCATCACTAACAAGGCGCAAGCGCGAGGTAGCGTCCCATAACGAGGTTCTCGAGACCGTTCAGGCGACGCAGAACGATATCGAGACGTGCGTGCGCGATATGATCGCAGGTCAGCACCACGCGTAGACTCCGAGACAACTCCGTTAGCTCTGAACGTCTTACCCACAAACTCATTCGTCACGACAATTCACCAAGAACAATGCCGCTCAAGGTCGCCATCGCAAGCAAACCCGAGGACAAGAAATTTGCGTACGACCAACGACTTGAGTCTTCTGTGGTTAGGAAGAACACACCCACAGTCTACATGTGGGTGAACAAGACGATAAGAACGGCACCATACAGCCAGGCCGTCCAAGATCGAGTGAACACGTTCGTTCATTCTATTCGTGCAGCTCAGCAAGCATGGTTCTAGAAATACGGCTATCACGACCATGGACGAGTTGCTGAATACCTTGCCACTTGTTGGCAGGCAGCCTACTTGCTGAAAGCATGTATAATTGTATCGTAGAGAGAAAAAGTAAAGCTTTGCCTTTTTTGGTGACCATTTTCGTGATGCACAACGTATTGCAGTCAACCAAAATTGCTACTTGCTCAAATACCGAAGCTTTGTCATGAAAATTATGTTTTTGATACGGCAAAAGGTGACACGAGAAGCTTGGCTTTTACTGGAGCTTTTGATTTTGCCAGTCTCTATTTTGTTCGTAGACGCATCCAAAACTTCCTTTGGTACATTCATTTGATGGATTAAAAGTAAAACGCAACCACAGCAAGAGCTGAGCGTGATACTCGTACAAAACTTCCTGGCTTGGATGATCTTAGCAATAAGATTCACCACGTCCGGAACATCCCACACACCCACACTGCCTTTTCATTACTCATCGCAATATCTCGGGACGCGGTAATGCGTTCCAGAATGTTGCTGTGTGTCGTGAAGTACCCCCACTTTTCCTCCATGAGTCTTCTTTTTAGCGTCTCACGAAGCATCTTCGCAATCTTGGCATTGTCTTTCGTAGTGGTCGCGGGATATGCGGCCCTGATTTCCATCGAGGAGCATTGATCAGCGAGAAGTTTCACAACGTCGATGTGATTTCTTGAAGCAGCACTCTTCAACGCCTTGCTGATGCTGGATTGCTGTAACTCCACGCCCAGCAGCACCCTCGCTACATCAGGTTGCCCATTTGCTGCAGCTTCTTCGAGAGCACGACCAAGATCATACCAGCCGCAGTTCTCGCGCACGAGAATACTTAAAGTCCCGATGTCTCCTCTCGCTGCAGCCACTTGAACCCCGTCGGTGATCACATACTGCTCCTGGTTTCTGCCGTCATTCCCCACTCGGTTGCTGCGACACAACCACTTCACTACATCACTATGCCCATTTTTCGCGGCGGCGTTCAATGCAGAACTCGAGCATCTTGTGAAGTAATGAGCACGAAGCCATTTCACCACGTCTACATGTCCGTTCACCACAGCCCCATCCATGGCGGCGATAGTGCATCCTTCATTGCGGACGACGTACAGCCACTTCACAATGTCGAGTCGTCCTCTAGCCGCTGCTCCATCCATCGCATTCTTCGTCCACTTCCTAGTGGTTCCATGCACACGAACGACGTACTGGCAATCGTTGTAGACGGCGGAGTCGATAGTCTCGGGCTTCAACAATGCACTGATTTGATCAACCACGTGCGAAAGCGCTTGAAGTCGCTCCGGTAGCGCAAGGAAGACAGATGTGAGCTGCGGTTCTCTCATAGTTTGCATTTTGCAAAGTGAGTGCCTTTGCTGGGACGTGGCGTCTTGGCAGCCACCCAGCGTTTGTCTTTTTCGCAAATGAGAAACGCAGTGATGGCGTCCATCGTGCGTGTATTGTGATACATGTACACCGAGGAAGTTAGCGTCGTCGCCAACAATGCACTTCGAACATGAAGATGAACGCATAATCGTTTTTCATTTGAGTTCAGCTTCGGGTACGTCGGTTCTGGGTTTCCAACTACATGCCGGGTTGTCAGTTCTGTTCTTTTTGGGTCTGCTCATTTCCCACCACCTCGACCTTCGCCTTTCCTCCTTTTTCACCCTCGTCTTTCGCGTCCTCCACTACCTCTTCGATCACCTTCTCGACCTCTTCAGTAGCCTCTTCTTCAACTTCGTCAATCGCGACTTCCTCGTCGTTCTTTCCCTGCTCTTGCTCTTCCTTCTGTTCTGGTTCGACGCCTTGCTCGCTTTCCTCAGACGCTACCTCCTGAAAGGTGTGTTGATTTTCGGCTACAGAAGACGTGGCTTCTTCACCACTCTTTTCTGAAAGCTGAGAGTCCGCTTCCGCATCCTTAGCGGCTTCATCTTCAGCCTCCGGAGTCATCGCAGTGCCGGGTGCAGCTTCTGTAGAGACCTCAGCTTCGACACTCCCATCAGTCTCCTTTTCTTTTGGCTTGACCAAAATGCGGCGTGCAGTGTCTGCAAAGTCTTCGGCATCGTGCGTGGCTGCTAGCACATCCAATGCCGCCAGCATTTGGGCATCTCCACTGCATACCAGCTCTTCCACGCTCTCACGTTCATCACCGGTCATGACACCTTTATCCTCCAGCTCCTTCAGCATAGCCAAGACCAAATGCCCCTCCGATTCATCCTGGTTGGCGTCTGCCTGCACGTTCTTCAGCTTCATCGCTTCAAGACATGCAATTCGTGTCAATGTATCGACGAACTCTTCCCTGTTACCGTCACTCAAGTAGACCACCAGTGCCGCTACAACACGGTCGTCACGAGCCTTCACGAGCTGCATAAGCCGTTCAGCTCCACCACGAGGTAGTTTCCCGCTTCGTGCCAGTGGAGCAATCCAATCGTGCACCATTGCATGACGATGGCGCTCCCAGGCTGCCAGCTCGACCAAAATCTCGAGCGTTTCAATGAGTTCTTCAGCATTCTTGTCCTCGTTGTACACATCCACTGCAGCTAATAGTCGCGGGTCGTGAGATTTTAAAAGGGACATCAGTAGCTGGATTTGCCACAATTCAAGACGGCCGGATCTTCCGTATTCCGCTAGAAGTCTGGATACAGCCTGACCCTCGTCAATGGGCTCTTCATCCCTTCCAAATCGCGCGTGTTTGACCACGAGAAGCAGCGTTTCTTCGAGTTCGTGTACATCACCATCCGCCTGGAAAGCCTCGTTGGCAGCTTGTAGGGCCTCGTTGCCACCATGGAACAGCCCCAAAAGACCTGCAGCATCTCCGCCTTGCACCACTCCACGCCGTTGCATCTGACGCACAATATCCTCGAGGCTAAGACCGCTAGCCGGCGCTCCATTCTGGACGTTTTGGCCTGCTTGGCTCTGCTCAATCTGTCGCTGCAGTTTCGCCACACGCTGGAGCGTGTCCAAGAGTTCGCTAGCATCACCGTCGCCTGCAAACACTTCGTAGGCACTTTCCAACAAGTTGTGCTGCTGCGCGACCATTCTGCGCAAGGTGTTGGCGTCGGCCGGGGTCAGGTGATGCTGAGCTTGCCATTGTCCGAGCAAGAAGCTCAGGTGTCGCTGCCACCCGAACGAGTCTCCGTCCTCATCATCGCTATCTTCCCACTGGTTTTCTTCTTGAATCGCATCATCCAGTCCACGTGCAAAAGCAGCAGCAGCCTTCTCTTCGTCCCCAAGCTCCATCGTAATCTCCTCCACAATGCCCACCAGCGCATCTCTCAGCGCACTGACATCCCGGTGGTCACTCTGCTCAAAGTCCCGCAGAAGCTGCAGCACCTGCGAGTCGTCTTGAGCCACCAGGGCCTGTATGATATCCAACTCCAGACTGGTCAGCATGTGCTGCGCATGCAGGGACCGCACCACCGACACTGCAGAAGGAGTGGCCGCCGCGGCATTGCACACCCTCTTCTTGGCCGGCGAGCCGTTCACCTTGGCCAGCCTCCTGGGGCTCTTCCCTTTGCTCTTCTTGCTAGCAATGGGCTTGGGCGGGTCGCACCCGAGCGCTGCAAGTCTCTTGGCTGTGGTCTCCACGTCCGTCAAGCTGCCGCCGTCGTTCTTGTAGCTCTGCAGTGCACTGAGCAGCACCCTGTTGCCGCCCAGCACGAGCTCCAGCAAGTGCGCTCCATGGTCCTCCGGCAGCACGTGTCTGTCCAGCAGCCGCTCCACCAAATTCAGCAGCTGCATCGTGTCTGCAAATCGGTCGTCCTGACCCTTGCGGTCACCTCCACGGCGCCACTTGCGCCTCGTCGAGTCCGCCAGCGCCAGCACCTGCAGCTGAACCTGCGGACTGAAGACTCGGCGGCCAATCGCCGCCACTTTCGTGGCCACAAGCTCGGCCTGCAGCGTGTCCTCCTGTCGGTCCTCCTTCTGCGACCGACTGTTCTCTGTACCGTCCTCGGGACGTAACAGTTGCAACAGAAAGTCCTTTTTCTGGCCCACTGACGTCCCCCCGCCCATCACCGCCAACACCTGGTCCCTTTGTTGTCCACAAATGTCTCGCAGCGCAGCCTCGTCAAAGGTGGACAGCTGCAACTCCGTTACCAGCGCCTCAAGCAGCCTCTCCGACTGCTCTTTCTCTGGCCCCAGAGCGCGCCCCGAGCCGACCGACGGCGCGATCAACGCGGACACGCGCCCC
>JAHWLE010001139.1:0-13661 GCA_024679135.1 Phytophthora foliorum
GCCCGCCCCAGGATCGTTCAACAATGCGCCGCCGGCTGCAGCAGGCCCACCGTCATTCCAGCCTGGCCCTCCCGGAGCTCAGGGACCACCGCGGCAACAGTTTCAGCAGGGACCCCCTGCTGGAGGACAACAGTTTGGCGCAGCGCCTCCGCCGCCTGGAGGTCGTCCAGGCCCGCCGCAATTTGGTCAGCAGCAGCAAGGGCCGCCGTTTGGCGAACAGCAGCAACTAGGATTGCCGCCGCCGCAGTTTGGTGGCCACCAGCAAGGACCACCCCCGCTGCAGGGAGGAGCAACGCCGTACCTTCAGCCAAACCGTAATGCTGGACCATACCCACCTGTGCCTGGAGCTGCGGCGCCACCTTATGGTGCATCTGGAGCTCCGGGAGCGTATGGACAGCCACAGCCAGGAGGGTATCCCCCACAGCAGCAGCAACCTCAGGCCCCACAGGCGCCGAAGCAGCGGATTGACCCAACGCAAATCCCACGACCTGTCGTCGCGGCGGATCGTGTGCAGTATGTTGCCCGTGGACACACTGTAACTATGCCACCACCGGCATCGAGCGACTATGTGTGCGTGGACGAAGGATGCTGTAACCCGCGATTCATTCGTCCGACCCTGAACCACGTTCCTGCGACAAAAGATCTGCTGAAGCAATGTGGTCTGCCGCTGGCTGCGGTCATCTGCCCACTTGCTGACTTGCAAGAGGACGAACTGCCTATTCCACTGGTGGATTTTGGACCCACAGGCCCGCTGCGTTGCACTCGCTGTGCTGCTTACGTGAGTTCCTTTACCAAATTTATCCAGGGTGGTCGCAAGTTCGTATGCAACATTTGTCAGCTTCACAACGACACCCCTCGAGACTACTATTGCAGTGTGGACCAGTACGGCAAGCGTCGCGATATCCAGGAACGGGCGGAGTTGTCGCGCGGCTCGGTGGAGTACGTCGTGCCTGCTGCTTACACTATCCGTCCACCACAAGAGCCCATTCTGGTGTTTGTTCTCGACGTGTCGCTCTTTTCGTTCCAGACAGGCTTAGCGACTAGTGCGCTCCAGACGATTCAGTATTTGCTTCCATCAATGGCGCAGAACAAGCGCAAGAAGGTGGGCATTGTGACTTTTGACACAGCCGTGCACTACTATCGGATGGACAATGGATCTTCTTCCATCTCGATGAGTATCTGCCCCGACATTGACGACCCAGTGGCACCGTTGCCTCCTAGTAGCTGGCTTGTATCAATGGACGACCCCGCCGCAGCTGATAAGATCACGGAGCTATCGGATGTAATCACACGCTCATTCGAAAATACTACAAAGAATCAGTCGGTGTCGGGTGCTGCGCTTTGGAGTGTGGCCGATGCACTGTCGGTTTCAGGTGGCCGAGTAGTGATGCTTCACGCTGGTGCGCCTCGTGTGGGTGTTGGCAGAGTGAAACGTGAAGAGGTGAGCGGTGCTTACGGTACAACGAAGGAAGTGGACCTATACACGCCGGAGGAAAACAACGCGTACGAGGCTCTAGCTCGCCAGTGTGCTGAGAACCACATCTCCCTCGACGTGTTCTCAGTTGCGAACACATTTGCGTCGTTGGCTGATGTTGGGCGGTTGTGCGAGCTGACCGGTGGCCGTGTCCAATACATGCCTCAGTTCGAGAAGGAGCCTTCGAGTAATCGGCACCACCTTACCAGCATGCTGCAACGGCTTGTGGACCGCGATGTCGGCTATGAGGCTGTACTTAAGGTGAGATGCAGCGCAGGACTGCGTGTGGAGCACTCATATGGAAACTTTTTTAATGCTCGCGGTGGCAATGCGTTTACGACCGATGAAATGGAGTTTGCTGTGATCGACCAAGACCGTTCAATGTGCGTGACGTTTGCATATGACGAACCGTTGGCCGAGGGGACAGACGCGTACATTCAAGCAGCACTATTGTACACACGTAGTGACGGCTTGCGCTGTGTGCGTGTGCACAACTTGGCGTTGCAGGTGGAACCTCTGCTGTCGAATGTTTTCCGTTTTGCCGACCTAGACGCAACTTGCTCCGTGTGGCAGCGCTCAGCTGCGCGCCAGTTTGTGGACAAGCAACTCATGCGTGCAACGCCTATGGCGGTCAAAGAGTCGCTTGTCGACCAGTGTGTGACTGTGTTGTTCAACTACCGCAAGTATTGTGCATCGTCTTCATCTTCGGGACAGCTCATCTTGCCCGAATCGCTCAAGTTGTTGCCGCTTTACACGCTTGCTACACTCAAGAGTCGTGCGCTTAGAGGAAATCTTGTGGGTAACCCTCCGCGTGGGTTTATTGATGTACGTGCAGACGAGCGAGTTATGATGATGGGACTGCTCAACAGCCTCCCTGTGGAATTCTGTGTATCGGCGGTGTACCCCAAGCTGTATAGTGTGCACGATCTAGCGGACGATTGTTGTACGCTGGACGAGGATGGCAAGTTTATCCTTCCCCCTCAACTTCCACCGACGGCCGAAAAGCTGGACGAGGAGGGCATTTTCCTGCTACACTCAGCCATGTGTTGCTACATTTACATTGGCCCCAAGGCGTCACCCGAGTTGCTACTCGATCTTTTCGGCGTGGACCATGCTGACACTGCCGAACAGACTCTCAACCTGTTCGAAACCCTCGACAACGAGCCTCCTGAGGACGATGGTGATGGTATGAGCGCTCGTGAGCGGCTGCGCTCACTTGTGGAGTACCTGAACTCTACCATTCCGATTTCACAGCCATTGGAGATTCTGAGTAAGAACGACTGGCGCGCCAACCGCTTCATGAGCGCGCTTGTAGAGGACCGCACGCGCAACGACGTATCGTACGTCGAGTTCCTGGTTCAGGTGCACAAGAAGATTCAGTACAAGTTCCACTAGACCTGAGATGAAAAGAGTGTGCTGACTGATTAGGTGGGGTGAAGGGCGATGCGACGCGAAGGAAACTTGACATCAAGTAGAAGACGAAGCAGCGTTGTCTTTCCTCCTCGTCATCAAATACAGTGCGTTTTTGACAGCATTGTTATGATTTCCATTGTTCAGTTATAGACATAGGCGACGTAGCGGAGATACTGTATCAACATTTACTTGGTCAGTGCGGTGGTGCTTCTGTTGTCATCATGCTATCTATCATTCACAACGCCTAAATCCACGGTGTCCATCCTTCGTACATGACACAGAGATTGTCGGTTTTCGTAGACTCATTAATAAGCCACGATGCTTGTTGCTCCACAGTCAGCACGGGAGGAGCATCAGCCATTTCCGTCACCGTGCCGGACAGCTTCTCCTCGATACGTTTGAGAACTTGCAGGCCGTACTGACTCTTTTCCTCTACGCTTTGAGGAGAGTTGACGGCCAAATCGTAAGAACAGCTACCATTGTCACTGCCGACAGCCAATCCAGCACTGTTCCCTGACTCTAAGGCGAGAGGGGCAGCAGAGTCGTATCCGGTTTCATGCTGCTCTTCGTCTTCCCCCTCACCAGGCGGAAAAATCCCTCCACTCGCTTGGCGATTCTTATCTTCCTCGCTTGAAAATCGGTCAGCCATTTCAGTTGCTTCGAAAAACAGCTTTACACACCCGCGTACGAGATCTCGACCTCTTACGAGCAGAGACACCGGGGTTTCGTCAGGCGCGCCTTCGAATGCGAGCTGCGGCTCACTCTTGATTACGTGAAGTGCCTCAGCCAAATCAAGCAGAAACTGGAGAAGTATTAAAAAATCTTCCGGAGACTCGTGTCCACCAACTGCCAACAGTTTGTCGACATATGTATCATATTTCCGCAACACTTGATCAATTTGACCGACCGCTTCTCGAAGGGCAGCACACACCTCTCCGTGTCTTTCGAGCACGCCCTCCAGCTGCTGCAGGTGGTTAACTGACCGAATACTGCGCAGTAGAATCCTTACTAGACGATCATTCTCCATAAAAGTGTATCCTGGCATCACTGTGGGGGAAGAACGCCCCGAAGACAGCGAATCGCGTTGCTCAGTCTGCAGTGGTCGCTGGCGACGGACGCTATCCGACCCCGTAGTTGCAGCACCAGCTTGGTTCTGCTTTATAGGCGTCTTAAACTTGTCAAAGCCCTTGAGCACATAACGCATTTCCTTCACATATTTGCCCAGTGTTCGTGCGGTCTCCATTGCTGCATCCTTGTATTCATCACAAAGACTACGGAACTCGAATTCTGCGGAGTTCTTAGTTGCAACGAAAGCGTCGTGTATGGTCTGATTTCGCTTCAATTCGTCTTGAAGCGCAGACACACGGGTATCGAGATCATCAATCACCTTGCTAGATGATTGTAGCCCCGACGTAGCTTCTGACACTTCCTGGAGAAGGTTTCTCCCAACAATATTCACTTCCAGCTTCATTTGCGCAGCCTCCGGCATAAGTTCACCAGATGATGTCTCGATAACACTAATCCCCTGAACAAGATCCGCCAAAGTTCGCCCGTAGTCGAACAGTGCCACCACCTTACGGTAGTAAATTTGGACGCATTCATGCAAATTCTCATTAGTAGATTGCTGATCAGCGTGAAGAGTGGCGCTCAAGTTCGAGGCAAGGTACTCCATTTGCTGCGCCAATTCCAACACATTTGCTTCAACAGCAATTTGATCCGTGAGCAATGCATTTAGATAGGGAACTTGTGATGACAGGAATGTGAGCAACTGGACTTGGCTCTGGCTGGGAACCTGGACCAAATCAGTCGCAGGTGATGACTGGATAGCGAACCATGATGCATATCGAAGACGTCGTTCATGCTTCTTCCGAAGGGAAGATATTTTTTGTGTCCACGAATTCGACTGGGTTACAATCCACTGCTGAGTCCACCACGCATTGCAAACATTGATCAGCTTCGTGATAGATGCGCAAACAATGTCTGCTTGTATCTCCGGCTTCCCAGTAGTTAGACTCAGCGTAGACGGCAGTAGATCTAGGATCTCAGATTTGTAAAAGGTAGCCCATTGTGAACTCAGTGAATCCGACTTGAAATCATGATCAGCAGTAAGCGGCTCATGATTTAGCGTGTGAAAGTCAAATTTCCACTCGGAAGATATTACGCTGGAAAACTGGTATCGGAGTAACTTAACCAGCCAACTGGAAATAAAACTGTCCATAAGCGCAGACCAAATTGCGCTCACAGTTTGCTCCGTCACGTGTTTCGAATGATCCGTTACGTTATACGGTTTGATGAGGCTCAACGTCAATTTAGCCCACGTAGCATTGGCTGAGCTCTTTAGATGTTCGATCTCTTCATCTGCCACCACCAAAGACTCCTGCAATGTGTCGACAAACAAAGTGATCTCCTGAAGCACCGCAGAAGCAGCAACAACGACTTTGTGGACAGCAGAGTGCTCAGTAAGCAACCTTTTCAAAACATAATTTTCATCACTTGCTACAGCAGAAGATGATATCTCCATCATGTTCACCAAATTTAGCATTCCACCCGATGTAGCCACGGTCGCCTCAATTAGCTCCAACATTTCAAGCGGTACACTTTCCGGTTGCCGCCCATTAAGATTGAATATGAACTCTTCCTGGAATGTGACGGCGAATGATCGCACGCTTTGTAGGATATCGATGAACCCATTTAGACCCTTCCCTGCATCATGATCACGTTCTCTCTGAAGTTTTTCATCGACGACATCCAAAAGGTCGGTCGCTCGAAGCCTCTTCATGGAGCCCTTTGGTGTCGACACTAGTTCCAACAGTGTTGCGGACGCATAAGACACAGCCACTAAGGCCTGGAATCTTGGATGAGTTGCCAGATCAGGAGTGGAGGCATCACCAGCGCCTGTGTCAACGTTTAAGCGCCCGTCAGTTAGTTCTCCAATAGCTTCAATCATCCAAGACGCTCCGGCAAGCTTCATAAGTCGTTGACCTTGAGCATTCGATAATTTCATCACAGATAGCTCATTCCAGATGTCCTGAAGGTACCGATCCACTTGCGGGTACAACGATGACTCTTCTCCTACGCACGAGTCTGGGTATTCCTTGTGTGGACTACTATCGATATTCAGCTTATTCAGGCGACGCAAAATCGAAGCCGATTCGGCAACATCTTCTTCAGAAGGTAGAGTTGATGGATATGTCACCGTGGAAACATCACTTTCAATGCAACCTCCGACCAGTGCACGTACGCACTCGGAGCAGCGCTTCCACCATGTAAAGTATACATCCTTGTCTGCGATCTTCAGCTCTAGATCCAGGTATCCATCCAACTCTTTTCGCCAGTGACCGTACGAAGTAAGATATGGAATCAAACAACCCGCCAGCCTTTCAATCTCGAAACGCAGTCGTGTCACATCCATATCAACACTTTGGCACTTAGGCTCAAGCGCGTTAAACAGTTCTCTGTACTGACCGGTAAATTGAGACTCAGCCAACACCTTCCCAAGTGTAGCATGAGCCGCCTGGAAGGAAGTCGACTCAACTGCCCGTACCACAGCACTCAATTCAGTCTTAGGATCGGTTTCGGCAAACGAAATACTTTTATGCCTCCAAGTCTCAATTTGTCTGTGTCTTGCAAAACACTCATTCGCAAAAGAACTCATCTTTGCAGAAATGCCCTTAGCCTGAGCTGCAATAGCCTCCACGTCAGCACGTTTTGCTCGTTGGGCACTCTGCAAAACAGAAAGCTCACTCTCAGCTTTTGTGGCCGTTTTGAGTAGTACTCGTTCTTCCCTCTCTAGATAAATTAATCGCTTGCGCTGCTCAAGCAATTCACCAAATGGCACTTCGCCTCCTCTAAGAACTCGGGAAATTATATCTGCAAACTGCTCATATTGGCGCCCAAAAGATATAGTGTCTTGTCGTCGTTCTTCTGCCCGTGACAAGAACAAAGAGAGGTTCACATTCACCTCCAAACGCGCCTTCAAGTCTCCCGAGCGTCCTTGTCGCTTATCCTCGGCAATCCAGTCGACAAGTGGACTATACACGAACGCCTCGAACAGTGTCAGCAGCGCTTCACGTACATTATCGGAGCGTACAACGCGTAAAGTTGTCTCAAGCGCTACACGAAACCTTCCCTCCACACCCGTGAACCCAAGTGCATCCTGCAGCATCGGCGTCAGTCGAAATGGCACCACTTCTGGTACCTTAAGCCTACGCCCCTTGTCGAAGCATATATTGTGGTCGATATGAACAATGTCTCCACTGTTGAAGCACAACAATATGTTGTCCAAATGCCGGTCTCCCAGTCCAACAATGTACCCTAAAACTGACATCACAGCGAGGGATTTGCTCAGCCGCGCACTTTTTGTCCAGCTCTCACGTAAGTCATCACTTCGAAGGAGGATCTCTTGTTGCAACACATTTCGAGGGCGCTGAGCAACCAGTTCCTGGTAAACCTGCTTTAAAACGGGAACCGGCCATTGTGCTCGGTGATTTGGCGACACATTTGCAATCCCGTGTTGCTTCATCTTCGCGTAAAACTGAGCAGTTGGTGGTGGTGCCTGCTGTTGTGCCGAAGATGATACTGTTGGATCTTGAGGAGCTCGCCCACCGACTGCTAGTTGCTCGTTTCGGGATGTATATACTTGAAAGAGTGGTACGACGTCTGACACCATTTGGATTAAGCCAGCATTTTTAGACAGCGGTATGACACTGTAGTTTTTAGCCGACAAATCTCGAGCGACAGCAGCATTATCAGCGCGTAAAAAGTCATTCGTCACTCTTAGAAACTGCATGATTCGCTCGTCCAACCTTAGATCTTCGCGGGCCTTCAACAAGTATTTGTATGTTTTTCCATCAGATCCAATCAATTCCAACGATTTCGGCTTGGTTTTCGTTCGTAGAATGACTACTGACGAATCAACGCGATGTATCGTTATTGGTTCATTCTTTCCGGAGAACGCACCAGGCATGTTGGTTAGCGCGAGCTTACGCGAAGTCGAAGCCATTGCAGGCGATATATCATGAAGCGGTAGTTGATCCTTTCGTCCTGAGGCATTCATCAAGACTTTCAGTATTTCCGCAAAAGGTTGCCAAATGTCCTGTGGGGTCTTTGCACCCGATACGGGGCCTGCCCGCTGTTCTGAACTACAGCACCCACGAAAGTTTTCCATTGCCTTTTCAATCAAGCCCCCATAATCGTTCAGAAACTTACGCTCATGAGGTGACACAGTATGTTGGTCACGAGCGCCGCCACATGTTTCTCTCCATAACCTTTCAATCGAGACTAGAATTGGTTTCATAATTGCCACCAGTTTTCGATGTGCTAGCTCGCCCTTTTCCTTAGTGGAAAGAGTTGCATTTTTCTCCACTCGCGTAGCTTCCTTTTCGAGCGTACTCGTTCGCCTAGCCACATCGGATGATAATTTCGTAAGAATGCTGATCCATGCTTCGTCCCACAAAATCGAGATTCGACGAAGTTCCGAAACAAGCAGCCGCACTCCTTCAACTTGTCCAGGAGACACATCTTGTAGTTCTTGCAAAATTACAGCAAATGTGTTTCTTGTCTGACCTTGCTCCTCGTATTGATTGGAAATGTTGTCTTCCATGGAGTCCACAACCGCTGGGTATACTACTGAGTGAGGTGAATGGCGCGCCAAGCGTTTAAGGATCAGGCACACATGAGATGAGACTGCAACAACCGGATGGTGCACTCGAGCGATCAGTTGAGGAACAACGGCAGACCATGGAGCTACTGGTCCGGTCGAAAGCTCATCTTCAAGCGCTGATATCACGACTTTTTCTTCTCCGTATGTCGTCAGTAGACCTAGCACACGGAGTGCGATCATGGTAATATTTTGTCTTGAGGCGCTGGAGTCCCCATCATTGAGGGCAGCTACGTATTTTCCGTAGCCACGAGCAGCCAACACATAAAATCGTAGTACCTTGGAGTGACAATCTCGTTGCAACTGTATCAAGCAATCCACTGCATTCATATCATGATTTGGCGGTGCTTGATCGATACACATTTGGCGAAATACGTCTTCTCTTTGACGGATGAGCTCGCCATTATCCAAGAAACGGCAAAATGAACGAATAATAGGATCGCGATCTAATTCGGCAATCCCAATCTTGTCTAACAAAATGGTCATCTCCGATTCCTCAGATGGATCCAAGCTGATGTATCCATTCTGTTCCGCAATCTGTGCGATTTCTCGTTTCCCTCGATTGTAGCACCAATCGCTGTACCGAATCCAGGCCTTGGCAGAAGTTGGCATAACCTTGACGGCAGTTAGAAGACACTTGTGTGTTGCTGCATCTTGGAGATTAGCTGAAAGGGCCATGTCCATCTGTTTATGGTCTCGGTTACTGCTCGTCGAAAGAACCTCCAGCGGATCGTTGAGGAAGCGTGTAGTATTTGGCGACAGCAACTCGGTGGCATCCGCTTTATAAACTGCTGCGGCAAGGTGCAGCAAGGATCGAACAATAATTGATTTTTGTCCGGAACAACAGCCATCTAATTCAATTGATGACAAGTTCGTTTCACATTGTGTCTCGAGGAGACGACGTCCTTCGTCTTCCAGCCCAATACTCTCGAGCAGCTTCGCTTTTTCATAGGATACGGCCATCGAAGACACACCATTAACGTGTTTGAATGCCGCAGCTTCTGTCAACAGACTTCGAGCAAAACTGAAATTGTGCTGCTTCCGAGCCAATCTTGCAACGCTCGCGAGTTGAAAACAATCTGCGTCAGCACTCCCAATTCGTTGATCACACGTTAACCAGTCCAGACAAGGCGCCCAGAACGCCTGGCTCCATAAAGTTGAATCGTAGACCTCGGGATTGAGTCTGAAACTTTCCGTTATAGGCAACTGGTTCTTCTTCGAAAATCCAAATAGTCGAAGGAGAGTTTCCTCTGCTTTCTTTCCAACTTGTTCGCCCGCGTAACCATTCCACGGCGCTGTCTGTAGTGCCAACGGAATCAAAGCATTCTTTAACCGGTTTAGGCCAACACTACATGTAGTAGATTGCGATACAGTGTTAGTTGATTCGTCGCTAGAGCTGCTAAGAACGTTCCACAAACGCAGTTTTAAGGCAGCTCGCTTCGTCAAGTTGCTTTCAAGCTCATTTACAGTTGCGAGCTCTCCAGTCGGCACACACACAGCTACCTCTAAAGTTCGGATTGTATCAACCTCATCGCTCCACTTATCGCCGCAGTCGAATATTGCCTGAATCCCCTCAATAGGGCGATCGCAATCCGCCAGAGACCGAACAATCTCTACAAATTTCCCCATAAATTGGCGCAACTTAGCCCACTGGCGCAGAGCAGCATAGCATTTTGCACAACTTTTGAAGCACCCTAGCAGTACAGGAGGCGCGAGGCGAAGATACAGCATTGGGCATTCAAACAACTGTGTAATGTTGATGCCTTGCGAAGAAAACGATTTGTTTTGGATCGACTCAAACACCGGCTCTAGCAAGGCCTCGTATTCTGTCACTGCGTCTTCATATCGCATTTCAGCCTCGTGCCGCACTGCACTCATCCATCGGAAAAGTGGCAAATTCCACTGCCCCTTCTCAATGCTCATATTTACATCGTTCACATGATACCAGCTGTTCATCGCAGACGAAACGGATTCACCCCACTTTTGAAAACCGATAATGGAATCTGCGTCTTTTGCGTCGCTATGGCACTGACACAGCAAATACAGCGCAATGTCCAAATCTTTCTCCGCCTGCTTTAATTCCATGCTCACTTTTTCTGAAAATCCACGCGATGCGAAAGACGTCATAATTCTAGTTAGCTTGCTGTAGCAGGTTGTCACTAAAGAGTGACTATGATACCGACACAGCTCGTACGACGACCCATTTCTTGCCATGTCCAGTAGAAGTGGTCGTATCCGATTGAGCCAGTCATCACACACTACCTTGTTTGTACGGAAGAAGAGCACAGTTTTGTACGCTTCGCTCTCTGGATGGCTTAGATCCTCGTCTTTAGTGCAAATGGCATGAGCTATGCCTGCTTCCAACGCGCTCATAAACTCCAACAGCATCCACTTAGACAACAGATGCGATGGCGCAGGAGAAATACTGCCCACTTCCTCAAAATGCTGGTACGTCCACCCACTTAGACCTTGTACGCCATCTGAATATTTCAGTAATAACCGTTCAATACTAGCGAAACTTTGAGCTGGGCCTCCGAAATGGGTTCGAAGTCTGTTTTGAACACACCATGCTGCTGCTTGGCGAACTGCACCGGAAATAATGTCTGAATAGCTGAAGGACATGTCTGGCGAAATTCGATCCATAATCCTTCGACACACTCGATTCCACTCGATTCTGTCACCTTCGCGGGAATAGAAAAGCCTCATAATATTTTCAAAATCTGCTGCAACAAACGAAGGATGTAATGTCTGTGATACATGGCGAGGCGTATCTAACCTCTCTTGAGTTAGAAGTGCACAGCGAGCCATTCCACCCAAAGCATCTGCCATAATCTTGCCTTGTACCGCGCGGCTGGGGTCCAATAACAGGTCCAGTGCCACACTAAATACGTCACTAGCAAACTTGCCCGCATCAGGTCGAGAATGTAGCGTTTTCAAGACTTGCACGCATCCCTCACGAACTTTCACGCTGGGGCAATGCGCAATTTTGCGCACTGCCCCCAAAATATTTTGGTAAACTTCCAGCGGAATCTCTGGAACGAGTTCTGACAGAGACAAAACAGCATCTATCACCTTCAGTATTTCCAAACCGAGGCGATGTTCCCGAAACACGGCCATATCACTTGACAACGTATTGATCGCACATTCCAACATTCGAAGTGATGCGCTTTTGATAGCTCCCACGACGTCATATCGACCAGCGCAGCACTGGGAAGCAGCACCTATTAACGCGGACGACATTTTCAGCAGGAGATACAACTGCCGATGTGTCAGCTTGTATTGACGATTTCGGTGGCTCTGCTGTTCCAGCTTCGCTGTGACTAGTTCGAGAACCGCAATCGTGTGTGTCGCATCGTCGTCACGACCAAGATTAAGACTATCAGGGTTCCGAGAAGACAAGATGAAGCATGTAGCCGCAAAGACGAAGAAACCGTTTCCCTTTTCGCCGTTTCGGCCATTTAGACGCTGAAGTGCTCGCATCCCAAGTATCTAGTCATTCAGTGAGTCGTTAAATACCCATAAGCAATAAAATGCCAAGTTTATATCAAGTCAGAAATGGAACGAACCTTCAAAGCGCTCGTTCCTCCGAGTCGCACAAGCTGCAGACACATTTGGGTAATATACATAACTCCATTGGGACATTTCAAGTGATACAAGCATTCCATGACCTTCATGCGCTTCGCCTGGTTGCCTTTCTTGACGATCCGTGTAGGAATATCATCTTCAAGTGCATTGATTGCAGTTGTTTGTACGAGCAACGGGTTGTCGATGCAGGAGAAGTTTGCACTTGCTAGTTTGCTAGCATTTTTTATCACCATCAAGAGCCTTTCCACCTCACTGTCCCGCGCCCGCGATCGCATAGCACAGTGATAGAGTAGAAATCTCACAGCCACAACCGAAAGGGGAGGGAAGTTGGTGCGTCTGGCGTTAGACATTGATACCAGATACCCTGAACATTTCGCCACACAGAAAAGGCTGTGTTGGCATATAAGCACAGTGTTAGAAAATAGTGTTCATGCAGGTACAGCAATGCAAATGCCAACTTACGAATATTCCGGCTGAGGACAAGATGCAACACGAAGCAACACCCTCACGAACGGGCTTTCGGCTACTTCATTCGAGGGCAAAGCTGAACCGAACATCAAATAATCTCGTTAGAGCGCCTTGAGCCCTGCAAATAAATTGATGCAGCTTTCACCAACCTAAGTCTGGAACACATTGAGCCACCATCATAAAGCAAGCCAACAGCGTGCTAAGACGGTCGTCATCCCCCTCCTGGTGATCGTTCCATGAATCGCACAAGTTCACGATTTCCTATACAAAGACAATCCATTCGGTCAGACTGGTATTCCCCCTGCAGCAGTCATCGTTTCGAAACTTACGTCTGCGAACGAATTTAGCAGCTGCAGACTGAACACGCTATTGTCCGCCCAGAGGCTTCCAAAATGTTGCAAAAGCGTGAGAATATCCTCCCTGCACGATAGACCCTGTCAGCTTCCGGCTGCGATGAGCAATGCACAGTTCACTAACATGCACCACATACCGAAGAAGACTATTTGGCCCCGTGCTCATCATCCATCCAATCAAAACATCCGCGATGTCCACAAAGTGCGTCTGCAGCTTCCTCAGCGTCAGCGTCTCCCACTGCTCTGCGTCGTCCACCTGTTCCATTAACAGAGCTTGCAAGTATTTCACCAGTTGATCCACGAGCGCCACGTCCGCCGTGTGGTCCAGCAGCGTCCTCCACATGTGCATCACCCGTGCAAAAACCCCGTCCAACTCGTTGAACTCGCTGGCCCCTTCGTCCCACTTGTCGTCGTCCGTCCGGGGCACCGTCTTGTCCACCTGCAGCAGCAGCGCGTAGCTCCACTGCACCATCCACGGCTCGTTTCCCAGCTGCGTGTTCCTGGCGATCCAGTCGCAGAAGCCCGCGGGGTTGTGGCTCGCCAGCGTCTGCAGCAGCTGGAGCACGCTGCTCTGCAGCTCCTGGCCGCTCGTCACCATCATGTCCGTGAGCAGCGGCAGGTACGGCTCGTAGGACAGCAGCAGGCCGGGCGTGGGCGCCAGCAGACGGAAGTATTCCTCCAGCTGCTGCGCCGCCTGGACGCGCTGCTT
>JAHWLE010001140.1:0-13660 GCA_024679135.1 Phytophthora foliorum
CTTGATAAGAAAGGTAACAAGACTCACTACTAAAGTTTACCATCATTCTGTCATACTTTATTTTTGTATGGTCATGCATGGCCGATCTGACCTGGCGTAGTGCCAAAAGCACCACTTTGTATGCTGGCTAGACGATGGGCTGCGAAATGCAGCGCGTTAACACTAATAGCTTATTCCTACTAATTATAGCTATATCATATCTAAATAGCGCGCGATAACTCGTAAAATTGAGTGAGTTGCGACCACCGACGTGGGTGGCCGATTTATCCTGGCGCGGAGTGTAAGGGCGAAACACGACCGATGGCATTGATGAGCATATAAATTCTGATCGAGGGAATTAGGGGCATAAGAAGCACTAAAACAGGTAGTATGGATCTAATTTGGCTTGAATTAACAACCCACCGTGCGAGGCACAATATGGTTTATTTCCATGCGTAGGTAGCGGAGCTGGTGAGCGAAGCGGATAAGCGAAGTGGATGAAGCTGCGGAAAATGTGTTTTCAAGCAAAAGGAAGTCGTCACAAGATATTCAAGCTCAAGTTGCAGCAGAACACAAGTTGCAGCAGCAGCAGCAGAAAATGGACGCCAAGTCAGCCACTGGTCTCCACGCGGTCCACAGTTAGCTCCGGTTCATTTGGGTTTCGGCCTGGTTTACCAAAGAATCGCACGACCACGACACAAGACCTACACCGCCGTTCAAGCAAAGCATCACCTGCAGATCCAACCCGATCGGCATACTAGAATTTGTTACCTAGAACGCATGGACTGTCCCTGAGAGGGCACGCTAGTGTGCGACGCCAGCAAGCTCCTAGCCGGTTCAAGCGTAGCACCGACCCTGGGCTTCCCGCAGATACCCACTACGTTACGCTCGCCTGCTAGTCGACGCATCCCCTTCCTTTTCGCACGACGTGGATGCAGGATGCCACCGGCCGGCCGCCCCGCGCACGAGCTCCTGTGAACCCGAGTACAAGCACATGAGCTGAGCCTTTGCGGACTCAGAGAAGTCCACGTGGCGACCGGTGCCCCCCTACGACATCGTCCAGTACGCGTCCGAGGGTTCCATCCACGACATGATCTACTACGAGCCGTGCGTACGAACCTTGTACGAGATGTGCTTGGAGGGTAACACGTGCTACACAGCGCTCATGGTGTGGAACAAAGCCAAGAATGACCACCGTGTCCAGAGTGTCGTCCGACATTGTCCGCATCTTCAACTCAGCGCTCGACACCATCTCGCCGATGAAGGTGGAGCTGTACACTGGCAAGTTCCGCAAGAACATTAACGCCATGAAAGAGTGGATCTACAACGATATATATGCTGGGGCGTTGCGATCGGCGACAGATCAAGTGCCATCGGCCAGTCCCCTTCCGGGAACTACATTTAATTTGGGGGGCATCTCGTTCTCCGTCGAGTGCAGACAAACCTACCGATTACCACTGCGTCCCAAAAGAACACCCCACCGGCCATACAGCCGCAGCACCCACTAGGCTTTACAGCCCGCTCAGACGTTAGCTGCAGCAACATCTCATCCCAGCCATACAACCTCGACGTTGTGGTTACTGATGCAGACATGCGCTCCGAACTCCTACGATTCGGAGCACGACGGCTTGGCCATCAAGGTAAATCGTCTAACGTGAGGAGTGTGGTACAGCCGGCAACGGACCAATTTGGGGGGGTTGCCATTCGGCACCTTGCTCCTCGAGCAAGGTACCTTCTTGGCTTTGGTCCTTAATCAAATGAACCGCACATTAACCCCCACGACTGTATGATTTATTGAAAGTATAGTAATATAAGACATGCGTGTTGATGTTAACGAATATGTCGAAGCACAACACTGTTCGTGTGTCGATTTGTTTATAACGCCTATATGATATGCATCGAACAAATTACTGAAGTCTCAAGAAATGCTGGATACTTTTACTAATTTGACAGTCTGCGAGCTTCTTGTTGATAATGCAGCTACGTCGCTGTTCGTGGCGCTGTCAATTCTGGAATAGCAATCGAAAGGCGTGATCAACGGGCTACGGTACCCAAACCCGAACCCTGTGCTCGATTAAGCAGGTGCTCAAAACGACGTGTGCATTGCAATTTTAACGAAAAGCATATCTCTTTTGTCTAATATGCGGGGTAAGACTGTAGCAAGCTCAAGCAGTCGCGTTTTGTTTGGTCTGATTCGACAGAAGTTGTATTGTGCTTTTTGGCACTCACGACTTCACTTCGTACAACTTGTCTTATAAATCGTACTCGAGTACGAATTACTCGTGCAAGCTCGCCCATAAGGTGCTAGAGTGACGTGAAAACAGTCCAACATCCTAACATGACTTAGGGTTGCTTTGGCACTTTTAATAAGTGCTATTTTCTGACCGTTCAAGGGTCTCTGGATTTAGTGCGGATTGCATGAAATAGCTGGACAACTGGCTGCAAAGCACAATAGAAAAAAACGAAGGAAGTCTGCTCTGTGAGTGGAAACCCACACCAGCACGGCGAAGCTGAACATGTCAAAATTTAGTAACTACGCCCGGGTTTTTGCCAAAGCAGGACTGGAAGGCTATTCACTTTTCATCTTTCACCGATTTATTGAGCCAATGTTTTAGTAAACAATCGTTTCGTTTTCAGTGAGGTACATTGATGTCACTTAGCTACGCTAACGACTTCCTATATCCGTTCTAACTTCCGCCTTTCGGATGTTTTATTAAACAATTCTGCTCGAGCTCTGGGAGACCAGTGTGAAGTGAAGCAGTACCACGAAGCAGCCAGAATTACGCGGTGTAACTTATACAGAGTTCCCGGCAAATGTGAAGACTACCAAAACCCAAATGCACTGACTTATTCCAATTACACGAAGTACGTGGTGAAATCAGGCTTCTTGCGAAGAAAGAGAGAGGTCTCGGTAGGTCGAAAACCCGCGTTGCCCAGTCGGCTAGAGCAATCATGTTGCCAACTAGATAACCCATGCTGTGGCACTATCTGTTGGCCATCTTGCACGGCATCACTGTGTGAATAATATTAATTCCTGTTGTTCAGATGCTGAACGCCTGTTGCACACCATAACTGCTGAAATCATGTTGCGTACCATGGAGTACCTGTTGCGAACTTAAGGCAACAGAAAATCAATACTAACAAGCAGCAACATATTATTCAGAGCTACGACCACGACTTTCTGTTAAGGAAGTAGTCTAGAGAGAAGCACTTGATAGTGCATTTAAATGGGCATGTGCTGATATGAAGCCATAGTATGAACGGGACTCTGCCGACCTCCATGTCATGGGCTCGACGTATCACGCGTACCAGCTCTTCAGCTTTGTACTGCATGTTTCCCCCATCTACGAATGTAGCAGTCCAAACGTAGACGCTTCATTTGGGCACAGATGCACACCTGCCACCTGCCTGACTCTGTGGTCTACGATAATGCCTTCCCCGTTCTTGATCTCAAACTCCTGCATTACTGGCCATTTCATAGGTCTTCCAGGTGATTTCGTAAAAACGTCAATGAGGCGGTCGACGTCGTACGCGTCGGCAGTAACGTCGCGCTGTAGACCTCCTTTCAGTGTCCGAGGTCGCCCACGCTGCCCGCGCATCGGAATCGAAACCATAGCTCGATCAATATTTATTTTGCCCAGGAGATGCAGCGTAGCTATGATATGCGAGCAAACCCACCCTGAGTGTTTGTATCGCTTGCATGTACAGCTCAACGCGCTGCGAACAGACTGGATGTACATAGATTACACACAGTGAGCTGTTTAAAAAGAGACTGGTAATGTCAATCGCATATTACCTCTGCCAGTTGCCATTTCGATCGATGTGGAAGTTCATCCATTTCCCGTAGGATCCTATCATTCACAACTACTTGATGAAGCGACAAAAAGGTGAATTGAACAGCTTGTATCGGTTCTTCGGCCCCAAGCCAGCCTCGCAATGACTTCTGAAACCTACCATACAGCTACAGAATGGATAAATACTTGCCGAAACGAGTTCTAACCACACATAGCGCCTACCTCTCGGTTCGTTCTGCGGATACTAGCGATCCAACAAGGTTCTTCGGCTACACCATAGCCTTTGTACTGTTAAAAAAATTCTAGCCGGGTGTGCGGTTGCTTTCGCGCTAACAGCGCGATGATTCCGAGGATCGATCAAGAATGTTTTTGCCTTGACGACTGCATCAACAGGAGGCGGTCCTACATTAATTACAACATGCGATGGTTAGCGTTGTTCCACAGGGGTAATAAATAAGATATGAAGCTGCATACCTTCGGCGTAATGAGCTTGGGGGCCAGCCGATAGGTTTGTGGTGTCGTACAGTAAAACTCGGGGCAACACCGAGTTCAGAATGGAGATTGTCGGTGTTTTTTGTAGTCAGTAACAATCACCTTCATAACTCGATGGTGGCTCTCAATGGGTTGCTGGGTTAGCAGAAATCCTGGTACTGACGAACTTCCAACACTACATCGTTCCCACCGCGGCGTCAAGTACCTGTTTGTAGCCAATTAGAAATATCAATTTCGCCTTCCGCTTTCCATGATGTAACGATTCGTTTAGCGAGAGCCCGAAATTGACGGAGCGAGCGTGATCCATGTAATAAGCGCACATGTGGTTGGACAATTTCCTTGACGAAGTCTTTTCTGTTGGTCAGCTTTGTCTGTTTGCGTGACTGCCTGAGCAAATGCTCCCAACACATGAGTACTTCTACGTTGGGCCACACAATGGCTAGCGCAGAAGTAATAGCATCAGAATGGTCGATGGATGCACTACGAACCGAGACATCTATCCCAAAAAAAACAGTGGCATACCTGATTAATGTGGAAAACATTCCCTCGTAGGCGTAAGTGCACTCTGTTCTTACAAACATGCACAGCCAAGGACAAAATCACTGCACAAAACCCGAACTTGACAGTTCAGCCGATATCCCACCACAATCGACCAGCGCCTACCCTCCAAAGTGCAAGCGACAAGTGCCATCGTTGACATCACTAAGTCAGGGCCTTGATCCTGGACTGCTTGGCGGACGTTTATAAATAGTGCCTTAGTTGTGATAATGATACCCATTGATTCAACCTCCTTGTCGCCATCAGTAAAGGTATGCTCAAATTCATCGAGAACGACCATGGCGTTCATGTCAGCCACATTTGATTCATCAGCGCTGTGGAACTTCTTAGAATACTGACACAGTTTTTGCGCCGCCCAATTCTGCAAAGTTACGAACTTCTTAATTTCCCAACCGCCACCAGCCTTCTTCTTCAGGTAGGCCTTGCGGTTTTCCATCTTTTTAACGGCGGGTATGCGGGCAAGCATCTTCGGCTCTCGCATGTACTTAAACAACAGCATGTTCCGCACACGACCTGCAGCCATCCCCAGCTTCAGCAACGCATTAATCTCTGGCTTGAGCGCGAACGACATGCCACGTGCAGATAGTTGAATCTGTCGTCCGCAGTGCTGGCCGCGCTCAAGAAGCTGGTGGCGAAACGTTGTATCATCTACTCGATCCGTCGCAAGTTTGAGTCGATGAGAACAGTCAATATGAGAACGACACTGATATACCTTCCCCAATACAAATGGAGACATGTGCCTAGTCTGATAGGTATAGACAAAGCTGCTGAACCCATGCAGTGCTTGCTCTGCTTGAGGCATCGAGTCATAGTATGCAATGCTGGTGTAGATTGACTGAGACGCCGGAAAAGAATCATTGAGTTGGGAAACGTCTTCTGGATCACTGCCAAAGTCTAATGAGCTCTCACTGTCGTGACTGCCCTCCGTTTCCACTGTGCTTGTGACATTCCCTTCACCAGGAAATGGTTTATTCGAATGGGTTGCATTAACGTTTATATCGCTGTCCTCCACGTACTCGATCACAACAGTGGCGTCGCTGTCGTTACCGGAGATGTCTGCTTCAGCTTCCATGAGCGCGCACCTCCACAACAAATAGTGAATCGCCTTCAGGGGCTTTCAAGTTCTGTGAAGCAAAGCCAACCGAGCGTCTGAAACTACCCGACGACTTTAGTATGTGATACCCACCGCCCATGCCACCACTCCACATGGTGAAGTATATATATATAGCACCCAATCACCTTGATTCAGAGTCCATACGCTTAAAAATATATGTTGCCGCCTTTCAACACTGACGTTCTGTTGTGATAGGTCTTCATATCACGACAACAGATTTTCGCGATCATGCAACACAACTTCAATAGAAATGATCGGCAACAGGCGTTCAGTATTTGAGCAGCAGATATTAATTAACACCCATCACTGTGAGCCACAGGTTCTGTTGTGTGGACTAGTTGTTGAACTTGGGTTGCGAAGGCAGGTTGACTTTTGAAGAATGGACGATGGAAACGTGCCTGCAGCACGCCGCTGCAATATTCCGAGCCGTTCATTTATCTCTGCAATCTCGCAACTTGCATGATGTGGTCCGCCAAATCTAACTTAGACCAGTACATGTACAGTCTTGAGAGTTGCGACAGCTGGCGCAAATTTTCTGTAGACCCGTATCTCTGCGCTGCACACAGTTCTCCCATTGCCGGGGAACTCTGTAGCGAGTTGTATTACATGTAATTCATGCTGGTTTTGTACTTTACTTATTGGCAAAAAATGTCCTCAAAAGTGCCTGGTCAATGACCAGTCACTGTGGTCATGAATGTGGACCATCACAATGTGATGGTTTCTTGATGGGATTCACATCGCTTACGCGCTGGATCGTTGAGGAAAGCGTTATTTGGATTGTGTCCAGCAGCTTCCTGCAACGTCAGGATGGCTCAAGTTCTGCTGTGCCGAGCAATACCAGAAACAGTGCGCGCCAGGATCGCCGCGGATGGCAGCCACTCACCGCTATGCCGCGCCGCTGGGCTTATACGTGATAGTATCACGTGATATTCAACACTATTATATCTGAGGCAGAGCATACCTATGTACCAATGCCATTGCCACGGTCTAGTTTTGCATTGACCTCGCGCATGTTGAAGCGGTTGTCGACCTACACTCTCAAGATGATGGACATCGCCGAGATTGGGCGGACGACACGAACGTGAGAACACAACGATAACGAGTCGAGCCTCCCTGCGGCATCCGCTTGCGACTTCATTTTCTCCTCCAGTGGAGGCTCCACATGTTGCGGCTTTCGTGTCGGGTTTTGTGAAATGTGGCTTATGCGCGCTCTTTTCTGTGCGTTTTGCTGCTTCGATTTTTGTGATGCTCTCCCCGACAGGATGGGCGCACTAGTTATTCTACTGCACCCGATCTCTTCCATTTATATCTCTGTTCGGATAAAGCAATGCAACCCGTTTCTAACCACCGCATACAAGTATACAAGTGGTAGCGAAGTCGGGGGCAGCAGTCACTCTCGTAAAAATGGAAAAAAAAAAACTGCGATTGAAGATCGCGATGCGTGTCAGTCTGATCGAAAGGGACCCCACCGCATTCGCATCGCTCGAGCTCGTGGCCCGCAGACGCGCCGTTACAACGCCATCAAGCAGCAGGCCGCAACGGGATTTGCAGCGCCGCAGATCCTTCAGCCGTCGTCGCTTCCGCCCCGAGTCCTGGGACCTCGCATTGCGTTCGTCCGTCCATTCCCCAAGTGGTCGCGCCCGTTCTGTCCGTGTGAGAAACGAAACCCCCCGGTCGGAGCAAAGCGGCCTTTGAGGCAGCACCTCGAGATCCTCCGGCGAGAAGAGAAGGATCCCCAAGGCGAGAGCAGCGTCGCTCCTTCCCTCGCAGACGGTCGAGGCGAGAGCAGCTCCCCCTCGCTTCTGGATGACGCAAGCCAATCTTCACGGGGACATCGGAGGCGAAGAGGCCCGAGTGGGTGCGCTGACCAGGCTCAAGCACACCAACGCTGGCGCGTTGGAAGTCAACATGGCAGAACCCACCGGCGAGGCAGACGCCGAGTGGGGTCAGGTCTTTTCCGCGGGCGAAAGCGCCCGGAGCTTCGTTGAAGGTAGGGATGTGGTGATGTTGCAGCTTTTAGGGGGGAACTGCGTCATTGACTGCAGGTGATGACTCTCACAGCCGAGGTGATTTCCGCCATTGAGTACGACCGATCGGGAGACTTTCTAGCCACAGGGAACAAGGGCGGCCGAGTCTCCATTTACTGCCGCCACGGAAACCTTGCGTCGGTCAGTACTTTTATTGCTGAGTTTCTCTGTAGATTAGATCGTCTGACATGGGTTGTCTAAAGCAGAATCAAACCGTGTACAGCGGGACGAACGACCCGCAGTACCAGATGTACGCCGAGTTCCAGAGCCACAACGCCGAATTCGACTACCTCAAAAGTCTTGAGATCGAGGAAAAGATCAACCAGATCAAATGGTGCCGACCGTCCAACGGGTCCCAGTGCCTTCTGTCTACAAACGATAAGACCATCAAACTCTGGAAGGTGCACGAGCGAAGCGTACGTGAAGTCACCACGTACAACGAACAAGGACTCGCTCACGTGCCACGAGCCCAAATCACACCAGAGCTCATTCGCCTGCCACAGACCCATGTTCGTGGCCAGGTAACGATGTCCACCGCCAAGCGCGTCTATGCGAACGCACATACGTATCACATCAACTCGATCGCGATCAACAGCGACGGAGAGACGTTCATATCGGCAGATGATCTTCGCGTGAACTTGTGGAGCCTGGGCATTTCGAATCAAAGCTTCAGTTCGTCGATGCTGCTCGCTTTTGTTACCGCCTAATGTCATTTCTAATAGATGTGTTTTGTTGTTGTTGTCGTAGACATCGTGGACATCAAGCCAGCAAACATGGAGGAGCTCACGGAGGTTATCACAGCCGCGGATTTCCACCCGACGCAATGCAACACGATGATGTACAGCACGAGTCGCGGCGCCATTAAGCTGGGCGATATGCGGCAGGCGGCGTTGTGCGATGCATACTCTCAAGGTGCGCTGATGTTCGCCGCTTTTGCAGTGTGTTGTTGACCTGGTGAAGCGTATCTAATAAATAACACTTCTTACGCGGCTACAGTTTTCGAAGAGCAAGAGGATCCTGAAGCCAGAAGCTTTTTCTCTGAGATCATCGCGTCGATCTCAGACATCAAGTTTTCTCCTGACGGCCGCTACATTATCGCGCGCGACTTCCTGACGCTCAAAGTCTGGGACATCAACATGAACTCGCGTCCAGTTCAAACGATCAATGTAAGTCGTGTAGTATTGTCGTGTCTCGACATCAGCGTTGAGAGATTGTAGGCGAGGGTTCCTACTCACTGAGTTTGCCATGTCTGTTCCTACGTCTAGATTCACGAGCATCTTCGACCGCGACTGGGAGATCTTTACGAGAGTGATTGCATCTTCGACAAATTCGAGTGCGCGGTCAGCGGGGACGGCAACAACTTCATCACGGGCTCGTACAACAGCGAGTTCCATATTTATGACCGCTATGGACGCGCCGATATTTCGATCACCCCGCGCACAGCTCGAGTGAGCCGCCGGCACTCCATGCCCCAGCGAGGGCTCGCGCAGCAGATTGCTGCAATGCCAGCTCCAGGCGACCCTGACGCTTTGGATTTCTCGAAGAAGATCTTGCAGACTTGCTGGCATCCGTCACTGAACGAGGTTGCTGTATCTATTCGCAACAGCCTCTTCGTATATGCCGCCTAGGTGCTTTGGCGCAGAGTAATGGATGCGTCGCTCAGCTAGCAAACAAAAATTAGCGGCAGCAGTCAGATCGCCGGTTGTTAAGAGAGTACAGCAGCAAGCAGTGGGTTCAAACCAGCAAAACCAACGAACACGAAGCAACTGAAGCGCGGCCTCTTTCGGTTCCCAAGCATTCACGCTGCAAAAGGCAAATTAGTTTTGGAGCTGGTCAACAACGGCGAAAGTGTATCAACGGAAGTATCACGAACAAGTACATCAACAAAGTAGCTGACAAGACTCGTCACTCTTAGTTTTTATTGCTCTTCGTTGTCACTCTTAGGTAATTTGATCAGGAGACTCCATGCACTTTGAAATCGGCCACGTTTGAGTATGCAGAGAAAGCTGGTGTTTGGCGTCGAGGGCCCGGGCAGAACAGTTCAACGTTCCTTGCCAACAATTTCAATGGAGACCGGTGAGCTGTTGTTAATCGTATGAGGTCGATTGTACATACGATTGATCACTCCAATTGAACTAGCCGGAAGTTAATCGTTTTGGTGGTCGCAACACATTCGAACACCGACTTGCAACCCCAGTGAGTAACCAGGTACTACCGCCCAGATGGCACTTCCTCTTTACGACGGGATGGAGGCGACGGCAACAACTTCATCACGGGATCTTCAACATCTACGGACGCATTGGATATATCGAAGGAGATCTTGCAGACTAGCTGGCAGCCATCACTGAACGTGGCGTGGCCACCCACAACAACTTGCTCTTGTATTCATTGTAACTGCGTTGGCCACGCAGCGCGCGCAGTATTGACTCTGAATGCAGACCACAGAGAAATTGAGGTGTTCCCGAGGAATAGCGAGGCTACATACATGTATTTCGCAATGAAAGGCATGCTAGCATCGGCGTGACGCCGTTTATATTCCTCATTCACCCGAAAGTCCTTGTACTCCCAAGAAGTATTACCATCGAAGCCTTCACATCCACCAAGCTCCGGTTATCAGGTTAAGATGGCTTTGAACTCGTCGAATTCGATCTCCCCACTGCCGTCCACGTCTAGCTTGTTGATCATCTCCTCAATATTGATAGTGAGACCAAAGTCACTCTTGATGATTTTCACGAGTGTCTCCTTGCGCACAAAACCCGTCTTGTCTGGCTTGCCACCGCACGCAACAAATGCATCAACTACGAAAGCACAAATATAAACTAACATTTAGACTGCTTCCCGCCATCTCCTCAATCGGAATTTCCGTACTCATGTCGCTGTCATCTTCAAACATAGCGGCGCGGTCCTTTTGATTGTCGATCACCTGCAGAAACTCAGCGAAATCTGGCATGGCGTGGTTCGCCGTTTAGTGGGGCTAAAATGCACAATATCCACTGTAGTCGCGTTTAAAAGGCTACCTATTGCGCCGCTCATATCTTCGTCAACCTCGCTGATCATCTGGAATAGTTCCTCCTCTGTTGGCTGCTGCCCCATTGCTGATGCAAGACGCGCTAGTTGGAACAAAGCATAACAACCGGCGCAAAACAACATTTACCTTCTAGCACTTGACGCAGTTCCCAGACATCGATTGTTCCGCTCCTACCAAGTGTAAAAGAGCTTGTCAGATTTAGTCTTCACACGGCCATCCATAATGCACTCACCGATCCTTGTCGAAAGCCAAGAATGCCTCCCGACAAGCATCGATCTCATCCTGTGCCAATACCATCACGGCTTGGGACTACGACTCTTCACCAAAACTGACAGATTCTCAAAACGGAAATGCTTAGATCAATAGTGATAAAATGTTGAGACTGTGGTGAACACATAGATTCAAGCAAGCCTTCTGTCCTGCTATTGACAAGCGCTAAAAGGTTCACACAAAGTTCTCCTACGATGCAATTAAAGCGTACGCGCTCCAAAAACTTGCTGCGGCTGGAGCCCAATGGGGATGATGTTGTGCAGCAAATAGTTCTCATTGTTCGCCTCCACGTGTGCCAGATCGTATTTGTAGTTGATCATCATGCCAGCACTTTGCGCGAGCCCCTGGCAGTCATGAATAAAAGTCGCAAATTGTAAGTAGGTTCTCTGGTGAGCGCATCGATTGTCACTGCCTGAACCACGTACCTTCTTGGATAGATCAGCCAGCCAGTTGATCCGCTCGAAAATGGCACCATTCCGGACGTGGAAGTTGGTGACGGGGTCCAGTGCCTTACCGCGCTTCTTTTCGTGGTAGATATAGCGGGCGCCAAGCTTCAGCATGATAGGCTTCAACGCTGCAACAAGATCTTCAGCCTCGCTCCAATCATATATAGAGAGCGCATCCAAGACAATAGCCACAGCGGTCGAGTCGGATTGGACATTAACACCACGCTCGTCAAGCACATCGATCAGGGCATCCAACTCGAGAGGAGAAACAAGCGACTCATCAGTCTTGTATCGCTGGGTTTCGAGCCACGGCATAAATTGCGGCAAAGGGCTGAGTGTCGCAAACGTTTTCAGGTGTGGGTACTCCACCTTGAGAGCTTTGGCAACCTCTTTGATGAGAAAGTTGCCCAAGTCCACACCCTAGAGTAAAACGAACAATGAAAATCAGTCCAACGATATGTGTACGCCAGAGGTGATATTTCTTACCGAAAGCCCTTTTTGCGTTGAGGAGATGGAGTAAAAAATGGCTGCTTTTGCTTGAGAGGCTTCTGTCAATTGCTCGGTTTCGTCACGAATAGACTGCATGCTAGAGGCAATCTCTTGCATCAGTGCTACATGTACAAACACGAGCGGTTCATCCGGAATACTACATATACATCCAAGATGGGTTACCAGGAGATCAGACTTAAACATTAGTGTTGATTGTATGAAAATCTTACCTCGGATGGAAAAACGCGAAGCAGCGCCGTCCATTGCCTAGCATAGCACAATGCAAAGTCAGAACCGAAAACGGATCACAGTTCAATTCAATTGCAATTGCTATAGATTGCACGGACGTACCAAGACGCCGCTTGAGCTCGGCGATCGTACCAACTGGGTGCACTGCTTCATAACGAATGATCTTTTCCAGGAGTTGCCCCGGGGAATGCTCGTACGTCACGCGTTCCAGTTTCAGGAAGCCAACGCTGAACCATGCTGCTAAAAATTGCTGTGTAGAAGGTATAAAAGACACGTGGATACTGATGAGCAATTGGTCGAATCCAGATGAATATGCCCATAACACACACGCTGAGACTTACTTTTAAGCTTGCATCTAGAGAACGGAGAGCTGGAATTTCGGAATGACTAGCGTTCTTGCGCAAAACCTGCAGCAGGTCTGCTCGCATGTGCACCAAGAACAGCATTCCGTTTTCGCGTTGCGACAAGATTTGCTGGAAGTAGGTCTACCTCGCCGAATACCGTTAGTACAACCCGCGAAAACATCCTATCTCGTTTTCAGTCCCTGCAAATGCCCCTTACCTCATATAGTGGCGACAATGCATTGCGAAGATTGCGAAATGTGCGCAAGTATCGCTCCACGTTCTCGTGCTCCCAGTCCACCACACCACTGCGAGCGTCCTTCACATGGGTCAAGTTCTGCTCAAACTGAGCAGCACTTTGCAGAGCCTATTCATCGTCACCAGAATCAAAGGAAGAAAGGTCCCAGTCAGCCCCACTAGGTCGAAATACTAGCCACCCAGGACACTGTCCGCACCAACGCCGTGTCAATGTGCAGGTCCTGCGCCAAGATGAGCAGAAACTGCTTCTTCTCGTCGATGTTCATGCCTCGGTACGTCATGCACAGGCTCTGGATCACCACCTGGGGCACGAAATCTGTCGGTAGCAGCACGAACTGAGCCCCCCTCACTCCCCCAGCAGCTGCAACTGCTCCACGCACCGCCGGTATTGGCCTTGGTCTTGACCACCTCCTGGATCAGTTTGGACAGCTTCCGCTGCGCCGCGGGGCTGCTCAGGTCGACGCTGCGCAGGAACGAGGACTGCTGCCGCTGGTGCGTCGAGTCCGCGTCGCTTCTCTTCTTGCCAGAGTCTCTGGGTTCGCTGCTGGTGGCGAGCAACGCGCGCTGGCCGACGCCCAGTCGGGAGGACGCATCGGCCGCCAACACAGCGCGCAC
>JAHWLE010001141.1:0-13659 GCA_024679135.1 Phytophthora foliorum
CAATCGTCGCGGGCATCGTCGCCGTCATGGGGGTGTCCGCTTTGCACAAGCGCGCGGCCACCGGCTCCGACGCGCACCAGAAGAACGGGCCCAACGTCCGCGTCGGCCTCCTTCGGGTGCACGTACCTCAGAACTTCCGCGACCTGGTGAAGAACGACGTGTTGCTGGAGAAGGCGGCCGAGCTCGTGTCGCATACGCTGCTGGTCTTCGTGTCGGGCAGGGACACGCACGAGGTGGTCAACTACATCAGCGAACTCTACGGCATGGCGTGGGACGTCGCCTGCGCGCTGGACAAGCCCTTCCTGGACGTCCGGTAGGCTGCGTCTACCCTCTGTCTACGTACGGGGGTAATACTACTAAATTGCTGCTGCTACAATGACAGGATCGTGGGCGGTGGCGTGTCGCCCGACAGCAAGACGTGGGAGGAGCTGATGCTGCAGCCGGAGCTGAACGCCGTGTTCGGCGAGGACGCGCTGGTTGACGTGCAGCGCCTGAACGCGCAGCGCTTTGAGCGCGACGGACTGTTTGCAGTCACGTACCATCCGCTGAGTATCCACGTGGAACGGAGACTGGCGGCCGACGTCAACTACTTTGAGAACGAGCACGCAGACCTGACGCCACATGAGCTGGTCGTTCTCGGAGGCACGTTCGACCACTTGCACAACGGACACAAAAAGCTCTTGTCTCTGGCTGTGAGTATTTGCGCTCGCCGCATCTTGGTGGGTGTTACAGCGGATAGCATGCTGACTAAGAAGTCGCATGCGGATCTGGTAGAGCCCTTGGAGAAGAGGAAGCGCGCCGTGCGAGACTACGTCGCATTCCTCAATCCGCACATTGTTGTGGATATCGTGACGATTGAAGATCCATTCGGTCCGGCCATCGTCATCCCGGAACCGGCGGCTATGGTTGTGTCCACAGAGACGCTTCCAGGCGCTGCCAAGATCAACAGCATCCGCGTCGAGCGCGGACTGCCGAAGCTCCACATCTTTGCGTGCCGACGCACGGAGAGCAGTACCCTCAGCTCTAGCTGCATCCGTGAGAAGATCGCCACTTCCCAAAACCGCTAGAAGCGGTGTCATGTGAAGTATCTCGTGGACGCAGGCAGCAGAGTGAAAGCCATTATCAATAAACAATGCTACAAGTTCTCAACAGCAGTAACTAACCCTCCAGATTGTCTGTAGAGCAAGAAACTCCCCTGCCAAACTCCTGCTACAACTAGTACTGTTCGCTTGCCTGTTTGCAGTCTCCATTCCCTTTCATGCATATGTACTTACTTGATGCCCCATACCCGTCCTGCATCACTTCGCACTGGAGCCTGGTGAGGCGATCCGCGCTGCGAATCCTATTATAAATGCGAGGTGGGATCCAAACCGCTGCCGCTGGGTACTGGCGCATCCGAGGATGGCTGTATTAACCCGAGACTTCGCTTTAGTGCATTTATGTCGACCTCCAGCGGTACCATAAATCCATTGATCCGGAACGGAATCGTGTGGTACACTGGTTCCTCCGCATCCAGCTGTAGCTGCTCCGCGGTCGTCGCAGTCGCAGCCGTCTGCTTCCCGCGCGCGACCTTCCTGGGGCGGTCGCTGGTTTGGATCGACTCGTCGCGCACTCCGTTCTTGTGACTCTGACTCCTAATGACTGAAGTCTTTCCCACGTTACCACCCGGCGTGAGCGCGCCGTCGATCGTCATGTCTGCGTAGCTCTGGATAAGTGGGAATCCAGCCGTCCCCGGCTGGCCGAACGACATGAACGTCGGGTTCGGCGATGCCGTCGCACCCGGTGCGCCATTAGTCACGATACTCTCCACCCCGCCGTCCGCCAGTTGCTGCTGCTGCTGGAACATCTTCATGCTGAGCCTCTTCTTCTCCTTCTTGGTAGTGATGTCCACAAAGTAGCAGAACACCTCGTACTTGAGCTCCACCTTCATGCTGCGCGCCACTTTCCAGCGTACGCGCAGCAGCGGGTCAAAGTTCTCCTTGGTCAGCTGCACGTACTTGGACTGGGTGGCGTTGCTGGACGGCTTGAGGTAGATGGCTCGACGCTCCTGCATGTAGTTGGGGCCGAGCTTGCTGTAGTGGCGCTCCACTTTGCTCTGGAACACGCCAAAGCCCTCGTCCGGGATGAACGGGATCGGGATCTCGTCGTGCAGCTTCTTGCGCACGGCCATGAGCGGCTCTCCGCACTTCATCGTGAGCACCGCCACACACTCCTCGTGCTGCGGGAAGGCGTCGACGCCCGGCTCGTCCACGCGCTCCGTGACGAACTTGAGCTCCGTGGCGTTGGCCTCGGACGCCGGCGGCTCGCTGCCGTCGAAACTGGAGGCCGCGTGCATGTCTTTCGGGGCTCGTAACTTGCGCGTTACGGCTCGACGGAGGCTCTGGACACGCCGAGCGGGGAGACGGAGGACCAGGGAACGCTACGCTACGCGCGCGGAGCTGCTGGCTGCGCGCTGTGGACGTCGCTGGGACTCGGAACAAGCGGGGCAGTGCCTGTGCCAATGTGCGCGCGCTTTGAGCGGAGCTTTTTAAACATGTTTTTGAAACATTCGTACTTTGGGCGACACGCGTCTTTATGTGACGGACCCAAAATTACCGGTGCCACACCGGTTGAAAACGTCAACTTGCATCGAGCGCAGCTTTCATTTACTCAGCTGCGGCATCCATCGACTCTGTTTTCAATTCCGTTCGAGTGCAAGCACTCCAGCTTCCCTAGTCGTAGCAAGCAGCAGTTCTTGGCTTCAAGGCATTATTGACGCTTCCCGGTGTGCAGCATGTAGGCCATCACGAGAAGGCTTTCGAGACGCTTGCACGAATCTAGCCGCTGCCTTGCTATGCCTTCCGGGCGACAAGAGACCGCCGCAATAGGCAGCAATGGCAAAGCGTCGTCTCCGGATCGGAACTCGAGGCTGGTGGACTCGGTGGCCGCGAGGCGCGGATTTGCAGCGCGATAGATGGTGCCATGCTCGTGACTCACGAGTCGTGAGTACATGTATCTGTGGCTTCGGCAGACAGGCACGCGGTATTATAATACGACTGAGTCAGCCAGGCTGAGCAACAAGTACAGAGCAGATTCATGTCGGCGGCCCAGCGCTGACTCAGCCCGACATCCGCGAGCAAGATCCCCATCGTCCAGATATCGCGTCGAAACAGCAGCTGCGGTGCTCTCTCGTGGAAGCGATGTGACCGAGCAGCTTGCTGCCAGATGCTGTGGAAATGCAATGCTCGATAAGATCACCTTGCCTCGCGCGGGGCGTCCTGGCATCCTGGATGCCCGACATCCACGTCATCGCCGCCTTCGCAGCCCCAAGCGCCTTTTTCTATGGCAAAAGTGCATCGAGACGCAGGCACGAAAGGAAGTGCGTTCAAGGTGCTTTTACACAAGTGTCCATTGTCAGCCAGGGGAATCCTGGCGAATGCCGTCAACTCCCCGGGCCGCCGTCCACCACCCACTCGCGTTGAATTAACTCTTCAGCACACGTATCGCTACCCTCGCGGTGCCACACTATAGCGTACAACGACCTCATCCACAGCCCCGGGTCACCAGCAATTTGTTGATTCGCTGAGCAAACCACGTCAAACGCTCGCTCGTAAGCAGATGCCATCGTGAATGCTTCCTCCAAGATAGCGTTCAAGATAGGGCGCCGGCCAGGTGCGAAATACTGTAGCAGCTTGGCTTGCCGGCACTACGTTAAACACGCCGATCTTCATGCAGGCGAAACGCATTTTAAACGTGCTCTCCTGCCTGCCTGCCGCTCACTGCCTGCTAAAAGTATCGCGAACGCAGCGATCCGTGGGCATCTGCCCCAAGTCCCCCGCGGCATTACCACCAACCTCCATCTGCAAGTCGAGCGTTCTATCCCCAAAAACAAGCATACAAACATCAAGTACCAAACCAGAAGTAGATGCTGTACAACCGTACAAGTGTTATTTGCAAACTTTTCCCTTTTTTCTCCACGCACCGTACTTGCCAGCCCGAGCTGCTCGTATTCCGCAGGCAGTCGTCCAGTCAGCGGCTCAGTCGCCAATCTGCCTTATGATGTTCCCACTGCCGCTGGACTTCTTCCCTCCGCTGCGCCTGAGCAAGCAGGAGGCGCAGTCCTTCCTGCAGTGGGGGGACTCACTACTACACCAGACCATCGACGCGTACCACCGCGAGCAGTTCGACACGCAGGAGACGCGCGAGCGCAAGTGGAAGCCCATCAAGCAGAAGCACGACCTGACCGTCTACCGGCGACGCAAGCTCAAGGACGACAGCGAGTACAAGTACCTGTGTACGGGCCGCATCGACGGCACGCTGGACGAGGTGGTCATGGGCCGCTACGCCGACAACACGCCCGACTTTCGGCGCATCTCGGGCGTCTACCGGGAGGATATCGTGGACTGCGCCGTGCTGGGCGTGATCAAGAAGCGCAGCCCCGAGGACCCCTTCTTCCTGTCCTGCTTCAAGTGGATGACGGTCGAGTCGCCCGGCAAGGGGCTCGTCAAGAACCGGGACGTGTGCTGGTACGAACAAGTCGGCCTCACGCGCGACCGCAACGGCAAAGAGATCGGCTACACGCTCACCGAGTCCGTGGAGCTGCCCACGTGCCCCCTGTTCAACGAGTGCGTGCGCGCCAAGTTCTCCATCTGCTACTTGTACAAACGCAACAAGAGCGGGGGCGTCAAGGTCTACATGCGGGGCAAGAACGACGCCGGCGGAAAAGTCGTCGACTGGGTGGCGGACATCAAGTCTGCCGAGCTCTGGCTGCGCATTGAGCAGGCCATGGCGGTTGCACACGCTGTCATTGCCACGGCGCTCGTGGAAGCCGGCAAGCATACGGTTCGCCCGTTCATCACGCATGGAAAGTGCGAGGTGTGCCACGCCAAGGCCTCCGGCTTCTTGAGCTCGTCCAAGCAGTGCGCGGTGTGCCACCGTCTCACGTGCTCAAGCTGTGTGGCCAAAGTGCGCGTGTTGAGTTTCCACGACTTCCGTGTGCCGCACCACGACCAGTTCTGCAAGAAGTGCATACGTCTGATTCACCAAGTGGACCTGCGCGCCCCGGAGAGCGTGCAGAACCTCGTCGAGTACGCTGCTGCGTCGTTGACCGGACCGGAAAGCTCACAGAACAGCTTGATGGGCTCATCGCGCGGCAGAGCAGCGAGTCGCTTCACGGATGACAGCGGCGAAGGCGCGGATGAAGAACGCCACAACGCCATGTCCGCGTCGAGCAGCCACAGTAGCAGCAGTGGCTCCTGTCGCGCCCTCCCCCAGCCTCTCATTAGCATGAGTCATGATGAGGGTCCTCACTATTACGCGCAGTCCGGAGGACCAGCACCACTTCCGATGCACCCCGGTCAACCCTCGCACAACAACCACGTAAAGCCTGGTTCGTCTTCGATGCCTGCCGCGCCCGTGACAATCTACGACGAGCCCACATCGGAAAAAGCAAGTCACAGCATGGACGCCTATCCGAGACAACAACAATACGCAAAGCAGCGCCGCCACACCCACTCACCACATGACAGCGGGGGCGAATTTCACGAAGCCCGCGAGTCAGAGACTCCTTATAGTCGGTCCCAGGTAGTGACTCAGTCTCGAAACGAGACTGCCAGCTCCTTCCGAACCAGTTTCAGCAGCCCCAACGTCTATCAGCGCAATGCCCCATCAGACCCGACCACGGACTCGTTGATGTCACAGATCATCAAGATGAACCTCGTAGCGGAGCAGTCCCGACAGCAGATCCAGGACAATATCAAGCTGGCACGTCAGCTCAGCAACTCTCGTTCGTAAACTGGAAAGCGGCTAAGCCTCGTGTGAGAACTGGTTTGGAACCTGGGGTTCCGTGTTTGTATATATGAAGTCGGTGTTTGTCAAGTAGCAAACCATGTTCCGTGCGTCATTTATTTCACTCATCAGAGCAGCCATCACTATAAGCCAAACAACACCACAAAAACTACTTTACGACGTCGGCGTTTTCATGGTGGCCAACCGTGCTCAAGCTGTACGTGGCAGACTGGAACCATCCAGCTCGGTGATCCTGCTTGACTCGGTGCTCCACACGGAGTTTTTGCAGGTGCTTTTCAATCGCCTTCCTCGCTGAGAGACGTAAGACGTACGGCAGTGGCTCATACACTTTATCCACAATGTCCGACGACGACAGCCCTTCCTGACGATCGCTGTGCTTCTTCAGCACTTCCAGCACCTCATCCTCGCGCTGCTGGCGGTGCGTAATGTACTCGTGGATCTTGGCCGGTGCGTCCTTCACGACCGGTCCATGCCCCGGGTAAATAGTAGCAGCGCCGCAAGCTTTCACCTTGGCCAGCGATGTCATGAGGTCAGCGAGCGAGTCGAACATGCAGCTGCCGAAGCCCAACACGCAGTCTCCAGAGAACAGCACCGGAGCTTCCAGTCCGTCCCCTTCCAACACAAAGCAAACGTGATCGTTGCAGTGTCCTGGAGTGTACACTGTCTTCAACACACGTGCACTCGTTTCCCCTTGCGACGGCACCTGGAACTCCTGTCCATCCACCAAGCGCTGGATCCCCAATCGTCGACTCTCGGCGTTGCTCAGCTTCAGTCGTCGATCTCCGTCTCCATCGCCTTCTCTGGTTGAGTCCGGCAGGTATTTCCACACGTGCATAGCTGGGAACCTTTTCTTCAACTGCAATAGTCCCCCCACATGGTCCAAGTGCCCGTGCGTGACCAGCAGATCCGAAATCTCACACACCCCATGCCGGTCACAAACTTGCATCAATTGGTGCACAAAAGCCTCGTTCCCGTCGCTGCAATCGACCAGCAACCGCCTCGACCCGCTCCCCACCACGTAGACGTTGGTGCCGCTCAACGTCATGCGGCTGGGGTTGCGTCCCAGCACCCGCAGCACGTTTCCAGGCAGTTGCTCAACGTTGGGCAGCGTCGGGAGGTCGCGGGAGACGCCAGAGACCCACAGAACGAGCGAGTGCAGACGCACCGAGAGGCTGAAACGCAGCAGCGTCCATGCAGGCACGTGGGAGAGCCCCCTCCGCCCGTGAAACAGCGCTAGAGGCCGCAGCAGCCACAGCACCAAGCCTCCGAGCAGCAGTGACGACCACATGCGACGTGTGACGAGAATCAGTTGTGTCACTAACGCGGGGTTATCTTGGCCAGCCAGTCAAAACGCGTCCGCTCATTAGCGGATCCGTCCACTAGCGAGTGGACGCAGGTGTGCACAACGACGCTCTCTCGCTCGCTGCTCAGCGCTCTGCGGCAGTCTGTAATGGGTCGTAGAGGAGGACGCCATGGAGGAGGACGCCGTGGAGGACGTGGCGGTCGAGGTGGACGCGGAGGAGGTCACCGTCGCGACGGTCCGGACTTCCGCTCCGCCGGCTACAACGACGGCGTCCCCTGCAGCGTGGACGAGTGCAAAGTGGGTATCCAGCGCTTCCTGGTGCCACAAGTTGGGGGATTCCACGGGGCCACCAAGCAGCGCTACTCGGACTTTGTGGTGCGCGAGGTGGCGCTGGACGGACACGTGGTGACGCTCTCGGACGTTAAGCGGTGGGCTCCCCCCACTAAAGCGCCGAAAGTGAGTGAGCTCTTCAAGCACAAAGTGTTGGCTCTGCTGGACGACGCGACCAATGACAAAATGGACATTCCGCAGCCTGTGCACACGCTGGTGGGCAAACTGGCGGGCAGGTTGTTGGGCCTGTTCAATGCCAATAAGAGGGCGCGGCTGCTGAAGCAGGAGAAGCAGGACGTGCAGCAGCTCAAGGCAGCTATTGCTCACGTGTGTGGACACGAGACGGCGCACAAGGTGGAGGAGTTTATGCTGAGACTGGTGGACGCACAGGTGAAGGAGGACGAGGCCAAGAGACTTGACAACAATGTCAACAAGAGCAAGAGTGGAGAGGAGAAGGTGCAGGTACAGGCTGCGGAGGAGAAGAAGGAGGCCGAGACGGCCTTCTTCTTCCCGCCGATCGACGCCAAGGAGACTCGAGCGGCGGTGCATGAGGTGGTACGCAAGTTTGGCAGCGGCATCGTGGTGTCGGACACGACGAACAACAGTGACGGCGTGTCGGTGATTCGAGTGCGGCGTGTGATGGTCGGCGGCAAGAAGAGGAAGGATATGGACCAGCGCGGAGGAAACAATGCACGTGCGCCGTGGCCGAAGAACCGCCCCGATTACTTGCAGTTTGTGCTTTACAAGCGCAACATGGAGACCAACAGCATCATGATGCAGCTAGCAAAAGCCATGAACACGAACGTGTCAGCCTTCACGTACGCTGGCACCAAGGACAAGCGTGGAATCACGACGCAGCTCTGCACGGTCTATCGCGGATCTAAGGAGCGTCTCGAAACGCTAAACCGCGCTGGCCGCGAGTTGGACTCGTTCAACTTCCTGGTTGGTAACGCAGCGTACGTGTCTGAGCGACTAAACCTCGGTGACCTGCGCGGCAACCGCTTCTCGCTGGCTATCCGCGACCTGCCTGACGACGCTACCATTTCGGATGATCAGATTCACGAAGCGGTTCGCAGTTGGAGCGAACACGGCTTCATCAACTACTTCGGCCTGCAGCGTTTCGGCACCAAGGCTGTTGCCACGCACGAGATCGGACGAGCTATCCTGCAGCGTGATCACAAGCGCGTTGTGGACTTGCTGCTCTCTCCGCAAGAGGGTGATGCCACCAAGATTCGTGAGGCCCGTCAAGCCTTCCTGGAAAACCAGGACATCGGTGCGGCGCTGAAGGCGCTGCCTCCATATCTGATTGCCGAGCGTGCTGTGCTACAAGGACTCCGTGCACATGGTTTAACGTCGTACGCCACCGCTATCCAGAGTATTCCCCGACACCTGCGTATGATGTTCTCGCACTCCTATCAGAGCTTTGTGTGGAACTCCGTAGTGAGTGAGCGATTGACGCAGTTCTCTCGAGACGCGCCAGTGGTGGGTGACCTCGTGATCCCCCACGAGAAGATGACGGAGGAGTACGTTGACGAGAATGAGGAAGGTGGAGCGGATGGCGCGGAAGATGAAGCAGCCCCTGTTAAGAAGGCTCGTACGACGGCCGAAGCCTCACGTCCCGACTCAAATGTTACGCTTGTCACGGCCGAGAACTTGAACCAGTACAGCATTTACGACGTAGTGCTCCCGCTGCCGGGCTACAGTATCACGTATCCGGTGAACGCACTGAAGCAGCGCTATGAGGAGATCATGAAAGCTGACGGTGTGGATTTCCAAGCTCTGGAACGTGCAACGAACTCGGAGTATCATCTGCCGGGTTCCTATCGTCACATGCTGAGGAAGCCTGTGAATGTGGAACACGAAATCAAAAGGTATAATGACCCTACCGTGCCGCTGCTGGAAACCGATATCGATCTCCTTGCGGGTCGCAGTGGACAAGCCTCCATTCCCGATGGCAAGTCCCGCGCTTTGTGTCTGGAATTCCAACTAGGTCCGTCGTCGTATGCAACCATGGCAGTTCGCGAACTGCTCAAGCAGAGCAGTAATCTCGACGTGCAGCTTCAGCTGAAGCAGAAGCTTAAGGCTAAGGAGAGCAAGTAAGGAAAAACACTACGCACCTAGATAGAGTTTCGTTAGATGATTAACCGGGACATGTCGGCTAATGGCAATGCTTTATTGAATACGGAGACTCAAGTGAGATGCACCGCTTCAGCATTCGGACAATTAAATGCCGTCCTCCCATTCGTGTCGTTCGATCTTGCTGACAAAGCGATTGCCGCCACTGCGAACAAAGACGAAGAAAACAAGTCAGCAAGTAAGCAGCCAGAGCTAGGCGCTCCTTGTGTAAACTCGTACATGTCCTCTCTCGAAATGCGCCAGTAGAATTCTGGCCGCGTGCCTTCCATAGCTTGCGTACGGCTGAGCATTTGCACGAATTCTTCGTCGTGCGTGATGCAGACAAGCTGGAAGTTCTGCTGCTGTGAGCGCGCGTTTAGAATGCTGCATTTCAACGACAGGTTAAACAAAAAATGTTAGAGGACGACAGTGCCAAATACGACGGCGGGTGCGCGTACTCTGTGATCGCTTGCGCGAGACCGAACTTGTTCTCGGTGTCGAGATTTGTCGTGGGTTCGTCCAGCGCCAATATGCCGCAATTTAGACAGAAGGTTTCAGCCAGAGCCAAACGAATGACCAGCGCCGCGAGAACTTTTTGTCCTGCACTGCAGCGGCCTCGCATGTCAATCGTTGCTCCTGCCTTCTTCATTACAACACGGTAGTCATACGAACGTGCGGCTTTCGCTACCACACCTGCCTCCTGTCCGCTCACCAATTCGATCGTGTCGATGTCTTGCCCTTTGTACGTAATCTGCCACAACGAACGAATGATCGTGTTGATCTCCTCCACCTTTTTTGAGTGATACTGCAACAAAGACTCGTCCAGAGCCTTGAAGTAACGATCCAAGTCTGCCACAGCTAGCTGGGTCGTCTCAAACTGGATTAACTTGTGGCGATACTTCTCTTCGACGTCCTTGAGATTTGGAATGCGAAGCTCCACCTTATGCTCGCGAATAGCTTGGTTCAGCTGCTGCCTCTTTCCCATAAGCATCCCTTCAGAATGCTTCGCACTGTCCACCGCTGCTCTGGCTGAGGCCACTCTATCGTTGACGTCGTCTAGCGGTGGCAGTTTTTCAATATGCGCCTTGAGGTCTTCAACATCGGCTCGCATCTTTTCCAGTTCCTTCTGGAGAGCACGATAATCCAAGTTGTCCTGGATATGTCGCTTCACGATTTCGTTTTCGCTCAGGTTCTTTTCCGCACTCTTCATTTGAGGAGACAGATCCGCCAATGCTTGATTGGCAGTGTCTTCACGCTGCTTCGTTTTAGCAATGTTGTCGGTTAGTAATTGTAGTTCGTGCTCGAGCTTCTCAAGCTCGCCGCGCTGAACTTGTTTGCACTTGTTGCTAAACACGCTGAAGTCTTCTTGGCGTTGCTGGAGTTCTGACCGCAAGGATCGCATTTGAGTTCTTGCTTCAGCACGGCTGGCTTCACGCTCGCTTGTCTTCGTACGAACTTCACGTTCCAGCTCCGGCTCAGATTTTTTCAGCTTCGAACAGGCGTCTTTCAAGGTCCTCTCTTGATCGCGTAACCTTTGCTGCTCCTTGACGGCATCGTCGTATTCTTTACGCTGGGTTTCCATGCGAAGTTTCTCTTCCTTTCGGCTATGCAAGTCATTCTGTAGCTGTTGCAACATTTCGTTAATGTGGTCAAGCTCTCGCTGCTTGCGTTGAAGATGGCGATTCAGCTCCTGGACCTCCGCCTGCTTCGCATCCTTTTCTGCCTCCACATTGGACAACGATCGACCACTTGCCCCTTGGCTTCCTCCCATTGAAGCACTCATCCGCTCCTCTTCCTTCTTGATAGCCGCGTCAGAGCGGTCTAGCTCATCGGCAATTTTGCGTAGGTTGTCCATCTCGGATTTTGCACTCTTAGTTTCGTCGAACTGCTCCTGAGCCGATTCCAAAGCGACTTTCTTGTCTTGTACGTCGATTTCTAGCGCTTTCTGCGCCGCATAAATCTCCTCAAGCTCACTGACTTTTTGAGGGATCGTGGTTTCAAGCTCCATCCACTTGCGCCAGCTCGGCATTTTCTCCTTGATTTCTGTCAGCGTCTGAAAAGACTCCTTCTCGATATCTTCAGCTTTCTTGATTTTGTCGGCAACCTTCCTGTCATCTGTCTTATCACTCAGAATGCTTTCGAAAGCCTGTTCTTCTTCAGGAGTCATGTCACGCTCGCACAGCGGGCAACAGTGGTCTTTCATTCCCTTCTTTTTGTAAATGTTGAGGAACATGACCATGTTTTTCCGACGCACAACCTTGTCTTTAGCATCAGCGTACGCTTGCTCCACTTCCTTCACCCCGAGTTCGGCATCTTTCAGGCCGTGACCGGGACCGATCTTGTCGAGAAGCGCTTTTAATCCTGTGATGTGTTGTCTCTCAAGTTCATTCTTCTTTTGTCGCAAAGAGGTTAGCTCCTTCTCGGCAAGCTTGGACGATGTTGCATTTTCCACCAGACGCTGCTCAGCCGTTGCTAGTTCTTTCTTCTTCACATCACAGCTACCCCTCTGTTCAACTAAACGGTTATCAATATGACGGATCGCCGACAATAATGACGCTCTGTCTGTTGGTTTTTCGCCGCCCTCAAAGATCTCTTCGAAGTCTGTCACCTTTTCGCTTAGGTTAGCCTCGAACATCTCCTTCTTTTTAAGATAGTCGCTGCGCTTGAATTCAATTTCAGCATTCTTTTGTGCGTGGATACGTAGTTGATTGACCTGCAGCCCCAAACCGTCGATCACGTCGTTGATATCGTTAATCTGCCGGTTGAAGCCTTGGATCTCGTCTTTCAGAACCTTTGTGTCGTGTTTCGTCTTGTATTCCTCCAACGTTTTTTCCGCTTCATTAACCTGTGTACTCATTTCCTCTGCGTCTCGCTGTGAGTGCTGGCTAGCACCACCGAGCTCTCTCAGTCGGTTCGCGATGGCCCTTTTCTCCTGGTTGAGAGCTTCAAGACTCTGGTTCTTTTCATTCAAGTCACCCCTCAAACGTTTTACCTGCGACGTTAGCTCAGACAGCTCCGTGGTCATCTTATCAGCTTCCTGGCGGTGCTTGACCTCCATACTGTTCACTTCCTCTTGCTTGTCTTTCACAACGTTCCTGAACTCGGCCACAAACGCCGAGATATCGTCCTGCTGCGACGACAACGGATTCAAATGGAAACGGTACTTCGTACTGAGCTTCGAGGCCGAATCAATAAGCTCCGCAACCATTTTCTGGTACGTGTCAATGTTCGCTTCAGCGCGGCCTTTCGAGGCCCGCAGAGTCGCGTACTCTTCCTTCACCTTGTTTTGCTCCGCCTGAAGCCGCGCTTCCTGCTCCTGCAGTCTCGAAAAAGCTCTGCGATGTTCCTCAATAATCGTGTCATAATCGTTCAAGAACCCTTGCAGCTCTTCGTCCGTGTCGCTCATAATGTTCTCAATCTTCCCGTAGGCATGGCGAACGCTCGCCTCCTTTTGCTCCACGTCTTCCTGTCGCCGTTCCAGTTGGTCGTGCAGCTTCTTCACCTCCTGCTGCAGCTGCTGGAGCTCGTCCAGCGTTTCCTCCGCCTTTGCGATTTTCTCCCTAGCCTCCTCTCCTTGCTCCGTCGCCTCCCTCAGCCTTTCCTGCGCAAGCTCAATCTTCTCGCGGATCTTCTCCGCCGTCTTCATATTCACCGTGAGCACGTCCAGATCCCGCTTGTAATCTTTGGCATTATCCAGTCGCGCCTTTTTCAGCTTCCGAATCGCGTCCAGCGCTTTCGTGTACCTCGCCGACTCGAAAATATTGTCAAAGCGTTTTTTCAGCTCCGCGCCCTCTCTCAGCGGCCAATTGGAGTCTTCTTGGTGGCAGAAAATGACGCTTTCGAGAATGGCTTTCGACACGCCCAGCATGTCGGGAATGTGCTGGTCCAGCTCGCCACATTTGTGGCTGAGACTCACTTTCTCGCCCAGCTCGTTGACCACTCGGATGACGCCGTCCAGCGCTTTAAACTGGAGGTTTTTCTTCGTCTGCCGCACCTGGTAGGTACGCTGTACCACCATGGCTTTGCCCGCCCGGTTGCGGAACCGCAGGCGGATGCTGGCCTTCACCTCGTTTGTGCCCGCGATCTTGGGGTCGTGCACGAGGCTGTGGCCGCTGCGCGCGCCC
>JAHWLE010001142.1:0-13658 GCA_024679135.1 Phytophthora foliorum
CGCCCAACGGGCTGAGAGACGCCACGCACGGCGCCCTGAGCGCGCTCAAGGCCAAGCGCGCCCAGAGCGTCGTGCTGCAGGTGCCCAGTCTGGAGAGCAGCAAGCTGCACGCCGCCCGAGTGGTGGAGCTGCTGTCCCAGGCCTCGATGCTGTCCAACTACCAGTTCGACCGGTACCTGACAGACGCCAAGGACGTCTACGGAGACAGCAAGCTGCGGCTGCCACTGGCGCAGATCTACTTGGACGCATCGGCTGAGTTCCAGAAGGTCGAGTGATAGCTGAGAGTTTTTGTGGGGTTGGGGAAGACTGACGGTTGGATGACGTTGCAGAATGTGGCGGAGCAGGTGACGGTGGGCGAGGAGACCATCTTCGCGCGCAACCTCGGTGCGTACAGATTGAGAATTGACCAAGTTGGAGTTGTGTTGGAGCTGATGTCGGTGCGATGCAGGCAATGAGCGCTCGCACATTGTGAACCCGGCGTTCATGGAGGAGGTGGCGCGTGCTTCGGCCGAGCTCCCCAACATGTCCGTTCGCGTACTGCAGCAGGAGGATCTGGAGAAGGAGGGCATGAACATGTTCCTGAGCGTGGGTCAAGCTGGCGTCTGCCCTCCTCGCCTGGTTATCCTCGAGTATCGTGGCAATCCCGAATCGGACGAGAAGGTTGCGCTGGTGGGCAAGGGTATCACGTTCGATACGGGAGGCCTGAACCTCAAGCCTACGGGGGCTATTGAAGACATGCACACCGACATGTGTGGCTCGGCTGCTGTGCTGGGGGCTGTCCGTGCCGCTTCGCGCCAGGGTCTGAAGGTGAACATTGTCTGTGCCCTTGCTCTGGCCGAGAATGCCATCGGATCAAAGGCCGTGAAGCCTCTTACGATTGTCAAGTCGCACAAGGGTATTACCGTGGAGAACAACAATACCGATGCTGAGGGCCGCCTGGTTCTAGGTGACGCGATGTCGTACGTCCAGAAGGAGTACAAGCCCAAGAAGGTTATCGACGTGGCTACTCTGACTGGTGCGTGCATGATCGCTCTGGGTGAGCACTGCGCTGGTCTGTTCTCCAACTCGGATGACTTGGCCAAGAAGCTGCAGGAGACTGGCACGGAGTGCCACGAGCGTTGCTGGCGCCTGCCGATCCTCCCTGAGCACACTGCCGCGCTTAAGGGTAACCAGTCGGACTCCCGCAGCACGGGTCGTGGTCGCTACGGTGGCGCCTCCACGGCTGCTGCTTTCCTGCAGCAGTTTGTTTATGAGGGCGTGGATTGGGCTCACCTTGACATTGCTGGACCGTCAAGCTACAGCTCTGCCAAGTCGTATTTTCCCAAGGGAGCTACAGGCTTTGGCGTGCAGCTGCTCTACAGCTACCTGAAGGAGCACGAACAGCACTAGAGGGTGTAATCTGACGTCGGGTTTGTTGTTACGCAATAGAAATGGCGAATATGAAAGGCGTGTTGATGCTGGTTAGTGCTCTGTGTACAGGTTCCAGATGAAAATGCAACCATCGTCGCCAACAGAGATAAGCTGTCGGTCGTCTGGGCTGAAGGCGAGGCCACGAACATTGCCCGAGTGCCCTACGCCGTCCATGATCAACTGACTGGTGTTGTAGTCCCAGATTTTGACGAGTCGATCGTTCCCACCGGTGGCAAACACTTCGAGATTGTGCGCTACAGCGATACAAGTGGCCTCTTCGTCGTGGGCCTTCTGGATCACGGTCACAGGTGTATCAATGCGCAAGTCCCAGCAAGATATACGCTTTTCCTGGCCAGCACTCAAAACTAGGCGTTGGTCAGCAGACAGCGCCACGGTGTTGATCCCGCCCATGCGCTGGATGTGACTTGAAATTCTGCGTTCATTGCGCAGATCCCAGCAGAGCAAACTGCGGTCTCGACTGCAAGAGATCACGTGCAGATCGTCGCGATACAGCGCCAGACTCGTGACTGTCATCGAGTGCTCTTTGAGGTGTGAGACCAAGTCGCGCTTGCGAATGTCCCACACACGTACTTCACCGCCAACACCCGCGGACACGATGAAGCGCTGGTTGTGACTCAGGACAAGCGCCGTGACTCCACCTGTGTGAGCATTGTCAATGGACCAGGCCAGGTCACCAGAGTCACTGCTATGAGACCGGATGCAGCCATCAGTCCAACCTGAAAGAAGCACGTCTAGCGAGTACTGAAGAGATGTCGGTGCACCAGCATCACAAACCATACAACGGGTTGCCACAGAGTAGTCGGAGGCATCCCATACACGAATAGTGCAGTCTCGAGAGATTGTGGCGAATCGGTCGGACACGTCTGGCGCGTACGCTATCTGCACCACAGCGTTTGAGTGGTTTTCAGACAGCAAACTAGCCTGGAGACTACGTCGTGAAGTGCCAAACGCGAGACGCACTGAGTAAATACCCCCAGCTTGGGTGCCAGCAACAACCTCATTCTGTGCTGCATTCAGAGCTAAGCCGACGACACCGCTGTCAAGTCCAACGTGGCAGGTATCCACGAAGTCGTGTCCGTAGTGCAAGACATTACCATCCCCGCCACCAACAAGAATGCCACCATCGAAGTACAGAATGGAGTTTACGCCGCAGGAACAAGCTGGAACAACCTTGAATAGTTGCCTCGTTTTCACGCCGACCACGCAAAAATCGCCGCTAGAACTGCCAGCAATGAGGGTCTCCCGGTCAGGTGAGAACTGCACGCAGGTGTAATCACGAACGAGCGTCTGCTCGATTTTGTGCTGCATGAGTTCACCCGTGACTGGATTGAGGGCCCAAATCTGCAGCAATCGGTGCCCGACTGTGGCAAATTGGTAGCTGGCGGTGTCGCGGCGCTTTACGTCACGAGCCATGCCTCCAAATGCAACTGCTGTGACGATGTTCGACATCTTCTGGTGTGTGGCGCAAATGTTGCCCGTCAACACGTCCCAAATGTAGAGCCGTGGCCCGTCTTCAGGAACGCCAACTGAGCATAACAGGCGCTCGTCATCCGAGAAAGCAAGCGCAGCGATACCTGCGTCGTGCTCCGATAGTCTAAAAGCTAATTTACGGGCTGAATAATCCCACACCAGGATATCTGCTCGCCTGCCACGCTCACCCGAGGCTAAAATTCTCCCCGATGGAGACATAGCGATGCAGGTCACATGACCCTCATGACCGCGCAAGAAAAGTTGGCTGTGCGCGTCTTGGAAGGATGTAAGCAGCACCGAACCACCAGCAGGATAAACGTAGTCTCGACCTGCAGGGTGATAGTGAATTGCGTTTGGCATGGCGGAGAAACCAATGGTGTGCTCCAATTCAATCACGGGTGACTGCTGTGGCTGCTTCTCCCATCCTCTTGAACTTGACTTGGTATCTGTCACAGCAACGCCTTCGTATCCACGCGCATTATTGCCGCCACCATACTGCATTCTGTCAAACGCGAGGTTAGCGACTTCTTGGTGCAATCAGCAATGTGAAGAGCCCTCAGCAACGGGCGACCGAAGAAAGGTAACCACTAAAACTAAACATATATCCCAAGGTTATTTACTCAAGCTGTGTCCCAGACTCGAGCAGCCCCGTGGCACCTACATAACTCAAGCACGTATAGTACGGAGGCAAGTTGTTCTCCTGCATCCACCGGGCGACGTCCAGGCCAATATCTTCCTGTCGGTCGAACAGATTCACTCGCAGGACACCTCGAGACAGAAACACTCGACAAGGCAGCTCGAACGTTTGCATCTACAGTAGGTATCATAGCGAAGGCAGTGGTAAGCATTTCGGTTACCATATCCAGCTAGGACATTGATCTCTCACCTTCATGTCCTTGACAATACTGAAAACCATGGACTCGTAAACCAAAGAGCCCATCTCTCCGTCTTCTCCCAGCTCGTACAGCGCGAATGACAGCCGCTTGGGCGAATACGTCGGGCTACCCGGATACCAGAACACTCTGTACGGGACGATCTGCACACTGTTCACCATGCAGTTTTCCCACAGCGTGTAGTCGAGATAATCTGTGGTCGCGTATCCCCACGTCGAGGCACTACCGCAACATAAACACCACTTGAGCTTCAGCTACCTCCAACCATTTCGATGCATCGCTCGCCCCACCTGCTCCAGTAGCACGGACGGCCTCTCGCACAGCCACACTCGAGTTGCAGCCTCTTGGCGATGGCCTCGAAAGCCAGGGGGTCGTCCGCCACCACCGTATTGGCCAGTAGAGCCACGCCAATGCCGCAGTGCGACCTCGTGAGCGTGTTCTCCGCCGATTCGTTCGTGTGGTCCACCGACGAGCACTCTACGAGCGACACCACAGTCATTAGCACAAGCTTCTCCTCCTCCTCTGAGCTTTAGGCAGCACCTCGCACTCGACGCAGCACCGAGAGCTCTTCGCCCACGGGGCTCTGAGTCAGCAGCGCCAGTCGCTTCCAGTCCGCGGAGCTTCTGGCGTGGCAGACGACCGCGTACAGCGCCACACGCCGCGCCAGTAGCTGCCACGTGTCTGCCACACATACAAGACCGAGTCAGAACTCGAGCCAAGTCGGAGAGCCAAAGCAGCACGCACCACAGCGCACGATGGTGTCCCGCACGCGGCGGTTCACGGCCTCGAGACGCAGCAGCGACGTGTGGTCCGCGAACTGCAGCGTCGCCGCCAGCAGGTCGCTCGGCAGCTCGCATAGCCCCATCAGTGTGAAGCTTCTTGAACTTCTCCGTGTCGGTACCGCGGGGATGTCAAAAAACAAACTATGAACGGATATGAAAGGGTATGTAAGTCCCTGATTGGTTACTTCATAGTGACACTTTGAGTATACTTCATCGCGTCACTTTTGACAAGTTGAAGTGATTGATGCACAAGCTACATTTCGTGTTTTGCCATTTTCTACCTGTATACCTGTACACTTGGATAAGGTCGGACACAGTGTTGCACGTCTAGTCGTCCCACTGATTGAGAGCCTGGCGGAGCATGCGTTGGAACTGTGACGAGGCGGCGCGCTCTTTCTCGATCTCGACGCGGAGACGCTTCATCTCGCCCACGGCGCGGTACTTCTGCAGCGGATCTTCGACCAGGCTCAGGTTCGAGCCTGACGACTTGTTCCCAAAGCTTCGCCTAATGCTCTGCATGGAAACCTTCACGGGTGGTTGCTTCGCGACGACTCGGTCGCGCTTGGGACGCTGGCTTGAGTCGAGGAGCTGCGTCGGCGGTGAGGAATGTGCAGCTTCCAGAAGACGGGCAACGCTTGATCCGAACCCTCGCCGCTCCGCGGGGTAGTAGATGGCAATGTCGCTCAGCGTCTCGAAGAAGGTCTCGTAAATCTCCTCAAAGATCTTTCGCCATGGCAACAACAAGTCCGCCTCCTGCGGAGCGACTTGATTCGCGCTTCCGTCCACGCTCTGCATCAGTTGTTCATGCACCGGAAGCAGTAAACTGTAAATCCGCTTCTTGAGTTCGTATGTCGACACTGCAGTGGAGGCTGGATACGATCGGAACAGCCGATCGATGAAGTCCACGACCTTGTTGAAATAGACGTCGCAGAACTGGTCGCGCTGCACAGCGGAGTGCTCGACTGCGATGTGAGTCACTTCTAGCGCTGTAAGAACTGTCCTGATCTCATGCCGTTTCTCTTGCGAGTTCCAACCGTGCGGGGGGTCAACGACGACAGACTGCAGCTCTGGTGGCGGGTACGCAAGATCCATTACGCCAGACGACAAAATATCTTCACGTACGCGCGGGAAAACCGCACAAATGTGGCTCTGAATACCCACTGACGACTCGTACTGGTTCATCATTGCCTTGACAGTACCTTCCAGCAGTTCCCTCAGGCCAACGCTCTTCAGATGTCGAACAGGAGGAGACAGGGATGCAATCTTGGAAACCACTTGCCTGAACTTCTGAGGAAGAAGCTCGCCAGCGCTAACAATATCGAAACCAATGTGGGTCACTAGCGAGGCAAATCTGCTTTGTACTCGCTCGATACAAGTCTCAAGCGTGCCTGTGACGAGAGAGCGCAAAGACCCGATTTCGGATGAAGCAAACCCCAACACAAGCACACTCACGCAAAACCCTGGTCTCAGCGATGATAGCAAGCCTCCTAGGCGCTGCTCCCAGCTAAAAGAATTGCCTGCTTGCAGTAATGTACTCAGATCAACGGGAAGTAGAATCGCGGACGTTGCAGAGAGCTTCTCTCTCTGTACCTCATGACCGTTTCTCTGAGAAAACGTCGAATCAAGATACCGACAGCACACATCAACGCCCTGTGCCACACCATGGTTCGACTGAAAAATCTGATGGCAGTCGTGCTGGGGTGTTGTAGCATCTTGTGTTCCAGTCTTGACCGCACACCATAAGCCAAATGACGAGGAAGCTTCATCGAGAAGATCCGCTATCACCAATTTCCATGCGATTGATGCTGCACCGGGATTCACCCGCCGAAGAGGAGCACCAACTAGTCCTAGAATGTCTTCGGAGCTCCAGAGTGATGATACTTCTGAGTCTGATAGCGGTGAATACCCTTCAGACTTAAATGCTGGTTTTAGTCGCTTCGTACCAATAGACGCAACATCGGTTCCTCTGAACAGCCACTGCACACTGTCTTTTGCCTTTTGATGAGGTCGCACATGCCGAAGTTTTGTTGCATCGATGGCAACTGGGCCAGGGCCGGTACGTGAAACTTGAACGTACTTCTTCCAGAGATGCAATCTCAGTTTCAGGACGGCGAGTCTTTGCTTTTCGGCGCGACGGACCCGCTTTCTTTCGGCCCGCTCTTTCGCCAATTGCACTTGTCGCTGCGCTTCAAGTTGTGCCTCGCGTTCCTGGCGAGCTCGAGCCTCCGCTAGCTCTTGTTGGTGACGTCGCTCAAGCTCTTCAGCTGCCTTCCGCCGAATTTCTTCTTGCCGACGTCGTTCTTCCTCAGCAGCCTTTATCCTAAGAGCTTCCGCTCGCTGCAGTGCTTCAAGCCTTTTCCGTTCAACCTCGCGCGCAGCTTCTTCGGCGCGTTTGCGCTGCTCTTCAAGTTCCCGTGTCTTCTTTTGCTCCCGTAGCTGAGCTTCGAGTTCTTCTTGCTGTCGCTTTGCTATCTCGGCCTGCTTTTCAGCTTGAGCGCGAGCAGCAGCTTCCTTTTTCCCTCGATCTTCACTGTGAGCAGCTTTCTCCACGGCAGTCTTCTTAGCCTGATCTTGGCGCACCTTTTCCTCCTTCGCTTTCTCTAATTCTCGCATCCGTTCCAACATAGCTTGCTTCTTCTGTTCAAGCTCCCACTTTCTCTGCGCAATCATATCAAGATCGTGTCTTTTCTGATCGCTCTCTCCGTACTGGTATTGAGTATTACCAAAGCTCGCAGAGGTGTTTGAAGGCGTTGGTGGAGCACTCGCTGGGGGCGCCACAGGTACTCCTTCATTGTAATCAACAAAATAAGAGTAGTCGTCCTCATACGCAGGTCGATTTGGATACAGCCTTGCCTGCTCCTCTCGCTCATAGTCTTGGATCAGCTTACTAAGGGCTGGGTATTCATCGCGAGCGTATTCGGTCACACCCCGGCAGATATCTCGCCGAAGGTAGTTGCTGCACAAACCAAAAGATTAAATACAGAGACGCATCGAAGATACAAAACTGAATAATACATACCCTTGCTTCATTCCAACGTAAATCTTGGAACTTCGAATCTCCAGAGGCGCATTGTTCCGCCGCAGTTGCGCATCTGCATCATAGACATCATATAACGATAAGCACATATGCCATCAATTGCAAGCTTATATACCAAAAATGTTACCTGTCTCGAAATCGCCACCAAACTTCACAATCACTGCGCTGTCATCACCAGACCCAGGCCTGCCAACTATCTTCAATTTATGCTCTTGACACACTGAATAGGCGTGTTCCATGTCATCAAAGCACAGCAATTCAACCAAATCCTCTAATGGATAGATCTGGCTACGATAAGCCCGGTTCATACGAAGAAGAGCTGATGACCGGACATTGGGGATGTACCGAAACAATAAACATGACTGCAGGTAGGTTGCTTGACGAAGCAGCGAGAAAAACTGGAAGTAATCACCCGTGTGCCGAGCAACAAACACGCGCATCGCGAACTTGATGTGGGGGCTCTCCAAGATATGATGCGGGAGAACCTTAACATACTTTAGCACATCCATACCGCGGCCATTGTCCAGTGTACACAGGATAAAGTACGCACGACATTCAGCCTCAAATGGACTCAAATACGCGGGGTCTCCCACCTTTCGACTTTCATCATACAACTCGTTGAGCGACTTGAGGGTTTGGCCGAGCTGCTCCATATTCTGCTGAGCCACAAAACTTGGCGTCTCGATGAGTTCGTGCTCACTAAGAACGTGGTATCGCGCAATACGCTCGTGAATGTCAAGAGCGATGGGATGTACACGACCTCCAGCGCCGCGGTAATTCTGCAACACGAAATCTTTTCGAATCATTCGAAACCGATCCCAACAGAAGTTATACAACTCAATCGGCTCCGGAACTCGGGGCTGCTGAAAACGTGGATCCTCGCCACATTGCTCCAAGTCCATAATTTCCTGCTCGATGTAAAGTTGAGTGCGTCGAAGAACTCCAGGAGGACGAATTTCCTCCGGAATATCCAGCTTATGATCAGCTGAGCTGCGCTGAAAACGCTTGATAATCCTCTCACGTTCAGTTCCTGGCTGGTTGGGGAAACACTTCTCGAAGACACTCAGCTCATCCACGCGAATGTGCAGCTCCCGTTCTGCTGGACTACACATGTCAGCGCAAAGTCCATTCAGATTAGTAGCCGCTGAAAGTTCTGCTTTGCTGCTGTCTTCTGTGGGGGCCGAGGAAGGCACGGGGGGAGTGTCATCATCGCTGGTACTCGGAGTTTTCTTCTTCGGCCGAGATTGTCGCTGCTTCCCATGCTTTTCGTTTGTTGGGCTTACCTTAGGCGCCTTAGCAGCACCAAAAGCCTCTCCTTCAGGAGGAAAGTTTCGACTTGACTTAGACTGTTGTCCACCGAAGGGGTTAGCATCGTGTTCTCCCGAGACACCGAAACCTTGAGATTGGTTGCCCTTCCGCAACAGTGATTTTTTCGCCCCGCTCATTCGCGCCTCCATGGACACCATCTTGTCCGAATTTCCAAATCCTCCCGCGGATGCATCTAGGCCAAACTTTGGCGTAGTCTGTCGTCTCTTATCAGTACCGAACGTGGTTGCAGGAGGACTACCAGCAGGAGAGGATTTTCCGAAAGCAGGAGATCGAGCACTATTACTACTCGCAGCTCCGCCAAAAGTGGTGTGAATAATCGGAGTCTTGGATACACCACTTCCATTGCCTGTGCCCCCAATATAATTGTCTGATAGAGACGAGGCTGCAGCATTTGGGGTGATCTGCTTTTTTCGCATTCTAACACCCGATGCTTCGCTTCCGAATGATGTTCCTGGCAATGACAATGGTGCCGATCCTGCTAGACGACCCGATCCAAACCCATTCGAGTCTTGCGAAAAGGGTCCGTGTCCACGCTTGGGCGTCGGCCCCCCAAAAGTAGTCTGTCCTCCACCAAATCCGTTGTCGTTTCCTCCAAACGCTGAACTGCTTGCAGCGAAAGACGCCGAACCATTGCCACCAAACGCAGTCTTCGGTGGATTCCCACCAAATCCAGTCCCTCGATTCTTGGGCTTTCCACCTGCAATCGACGATGATCCAAACGTCGTGTGTGCAGTCGACGACGTAGAAGAAGGCGACACGCCATTCTGTCCAAACGGCGTTCCTCCGAACGTAGTTCCTGCACTATTTTGCTGCTCTTTCTTGTTGTTGGTTGTCTTCTGACCGAACGGGTTCCCACCAGTCGATGCGGCACCAAACCCGCTCGACGGAGCTCCAGCCATTCCTCCAGGAGGAAGCGGGGGCTGATGGCCAAAGACCCCGCCAGCCATTCCGCCCGGAGGCAGTGGCGGCTGGTTGCTGAAGCCGGAGCTCTGTCCGAACGCGGTCTTGGCCGCTGGAGCGTTGGCGCCGGACTGGAACGGGTTCATTGCAGCGGATCCTGGACACGCCAAGGGCACCGATCAATACCTAGACACGCCTACAGACGCACACACAACGAGAGCAGAGCGGAGAGCGCAAACGTAACCACGTAACCTCCGTACCTGGACTCTGCGCGAACGGGTTACTGCCCTGCGCCGCGAAGCCACCGCCTCGATCTGCACAGAGGAGACACAACGTATCAGCTTGTAACTCGGGAACCACGAGGCCAATGGAAGCACAAGAAGTCGGACAAGCAAGACGAAAGAGAGGAGAACGCACTGCCGGAGCTGAACATGGCGACGTCGTCCCGAGATCTGCTGTGCCGTCGCTCGCAAAGTGTCGTCCGCGGTGCCTTGGCCGACACCCGTTGAGAAGGCTGACGAGGGGGAGATGCGGTCGTGGTACCATGTACCATTCTCCCGCGACTGAGCATCGTGTGGCCCACCTTATATCATTCACCTAGTTCAGGCGATTACTGCCTAAGTTAGGCGGATACCTGCAATCTGATTGGCTGTGGCGGGGTGGGTATAGTGAGTCCAAGTGAGTGCGAGGACTGGAGAGCCTTGCGCGTTGGGGAACCACCAATTCTCGGGCGCTGGCTCCGCCTGCGATTGTTGGGCTCCAAGTTCCAAATTGCCCGCAACTTTCTGAGTAACTTCGCGCGAAGGTAACTCCGCGTGCGTTTAGCCCTTGGCGGTGGCAATGGCCAGCGACTCACACTGCGCCTTCCTCTCTCTGTCTCGTAGTTCAAGATGGTGAAGCACAACAACGTCATCCCCAACGGCCACTTCCACAAGTACTGGGAGTCCCGAATCAAGACTTGGTTCGACCAGGTAAGAGAGCAGCCATGACTGAGCCTTGTACAGCCCCAGCAGCTAGACGCCCCCCACGCCCCATTAGCCTCTTCAATCCGTCTGCTACCATTGCAACGCGACGCTGGAGAACGAGAACAGGTCGACCGCGAAGGGAACAGACAGTAGATCTCTTTAGGGTCGACAAATTCAATGGGCGTGTGGCGCTTCAGCTGCTGGTTGCAGACAGCGACGAGGGACCCACGTACTGATACAAGTGACATACTGTTGTGACCTTCAACAGGCTGCCAAGAAGAAGACCCGCCGTCTGAGACGTAAGGCCAAGGCTGCTGCCATCGCCCCGCGTCCGGCCGCTGGTCTGCTGCGCCCCGCCGTGCACTGCCCCACGATCAAGTACGGCTCCAAGGTCCGTGCCGGCAAGGGCTTCACGCTGGAGGAGCTGAAGGAGGCTGGCATCAACCGCAAGCAGGCCATCAGCATCGGCATTGCCGTGGACTTCCGCCGCACTAACAAGTCGGTGGAGTCGCTCCAGGCCAATGTGCACCGCCTCAAGGCCTACAAGGCCAAGCTCGTGGTGTTCCCGCGCAAGAGCCTGAACAAGCCCAAGAACGGCGACTCGACTCCGGAGGAGACCAAGAACGCCGTGCAGTACACGGGCGCGATCCTCCCGATCACCCGCTCGAGCGTCAAGTCGACGACCGCCGTCATTACGCCCGAGATGAAGGAGAAGAGCGTCTTCACGCAGCTGCGTGTGGCTCGCGCCGACAAGCGCATCTTCGGCAAGCAGGCCAAGCGTCTGGCCGACAAGAAGGAGAAGAAGTAAGTGTCGTTCGCGTCGACACGTGCTGGCCAGCTCTCTTAACCGATTCGCAGTTGAGAGAGATGGCACTCCCTAAGGTCTTTTGCGGAAAGTTGGAACACAATACATCGCGCATCAAAAAAGCTCGGTCTTCTTTGTCTCTTTTTGCATGTTGTTGTCTTGCTTCTGTGGTAGTGTGGATGATAACTTAAGTTTGAAGCTGCATGGTATGATTCACAGTAGCTGCTTTCGCGCTGACCTAAGACTTGGTATTTGGACGTGTAAATCTACTCTTTCATACTCTTACGTCGGCATACGCCTCTGGTTCGAAGAGTAATGGTTGCTTCTCCGGTTCTTCCGACAACATCGTAATTGACTGATACTTCACTGGTCTTCCTCCCAAACTGGAGTTCTCGGAGGTGTCAACCTTCTCGGGCAGCACACCAAGGAACACCAAAATGAGCAACTGACCGACAGACGCAATCACCACGACAAGCCACAGATTCCCCCAGTCCACAACCTTCGTGGTCGGGTCGGGCACAATGCCGAGCGCCGACACCAGTAGGGATGTAAGTACCCCCGACACAACGCCGCCGAAGTCCATGAAGGATAGAAACAATGCGTACGTCAATCCTTGAACGTCGGGGTTGGAGGGGCAGTAGTACGTGGCTACTACCAGCAACTGCAACAGCGCGAACTCGGAGGTGAACGAGGTGATGAAAGACTCGGCTGTGCCAAACGTACACACTGAGACGGGAAGCTGTACGACAGGTGGAGCTAAAAGCAGTCGTGGTAGACCAGCAGCAACAGAGCACACCGTAGAGAGGAAGAAGACGCTTCGAACACTGCGGTTGGTGCACCACCTGGCGTATGACAGACATGACAGGAAGCGCCCGATCGTGCCAGCGAGGGACATGTACTGCAAGCACTCGTGCTCGTCTTCAAGGAGCGAGAACGTGTATTGGTACCAAACTGTTCCGTCGTCAGGCAGTGCATTGCACAAGAAGAAGAAGAGCATCGGCGGCAGCACCGGCCGCATGAGTTTCCATTTGCGCTGAAGATCGCGCTTGAACGGCAGCCACCACGAGTTCAACACCGACGCAACATTTTCAACCTGTTCCGATTCACTGCCGTCCTGTAGTTCACTCGCGGGCGTCTCCTTCAATGCAATCAGACACACTCCTGCCGCTGTTAGTGGCACCATACTGGTCCATCCCATGATCTGCTGCGGCTTGATGTTCTTGTCTCGATACACTGGGATGCCCAGTACCAAGGCTGCAATGGACGCCACATTCTTGGTTCCATTGGCCAATGACTGCACGTGTGCACTGCTTCTACTGGTGGCGTCTCCCGTCGTCAAGTCCACCAACAAGACGCCGAGCATAAGCTGCGCGAAGGCTTCGGCCACGGCGTCCACGAGCTTCACGACGAAAGCGCCGGCGATCGAGTGCACGTACGTGGCCGTGAACACCAATGAGAGCGCCGCAACGACCTCGCACAGGACGATGTACGACTTGCGGTGGTACCCGAAGAGCGGGAGGCTGTCGGAGAGTAGACCGTAGAGCGGCTTGAGGTTCCAGGGGAAGAAGGTGACCGAATAGTAGAGCGTCGTGGTGGCTGGCGGCATGTGGATGAAGTCAAAGAGCCACTCGCCGTACGCCGTCATGGAGAACGTCATGAAGAAGGCGTGCAGGAAGTAGAGCGCCAGCAGCGCCAGCGGCACGCGCGTCATAGCCTCTCTTCCAGTCTGCATCTGATAATCAAGCGACACTGTAAGAGACATAATAACCAACAGTGTATCCAACAGTAGTTTCTGGCGTTTGATTGGTGTGGACGATCAAACGTCGTTGATTCGTTGAAAAGCTGACGCCATTATAGCTGCTCTCATTGGCGGAAAGCCGGCACTGCCGCCAGCACCAACGCACTTAACTATCGCCTGGCGGAGGACGCTCGAGGATGGCGCGCGACGAGTTCAACATCGACGAGGCCGAGGACTTCGACGACGGCACGCGCGCGGTGCTGCACGCGGACGTGGCGTCGGATTCCGATGCGGAGGCGCAGGACTCG
>JAHWLE010001143.1:0-13638 GCA_024679135.1 Phytophthora foliorum
CATTGAGTATGCTACAAGGCGCAGTAAGAAAAACAGCAGTAGAGGCGAGCATTATACCCGCAATAACAGGTCTCAGTTCTATAGCCCGTTTGCGAAAATGGATTGGTGATGCTACTACTGACAACAGCCTTATACTGGGGATGTCAAAGATATGGACAGCCCACAACGGATTAATTCCACTGTACTGCGTGAACGTAACCTGGGTCAACATTCGGTCAATATTTCAAAATGAGGTCGCTTTGCGTTAGATTTGAAGGCCGTCGCGGCGGAAGATGACCGAACATTAACGTTAGTTGGACAACAGCAAGCGGCATGCGTCTGCATTCGTTTGCTGGAGAAGCAATGACGCCTTCGCCTACAATCCAACCCTTTGCTCCTGATGGGGAATCCAATATAGCGTTGCAGGAATGAAAGCGTCAGCATACATGCGCGAATACCGCGCTGCGAACAAGCTTGTCGGCGGAGTTCAACCTCGTTGCGACCCTGTTCCTGCGGAAATCACGGCGACCAGCGATGGAAAAGGTGATCCAGATGTGGGGATTTACTTTATGTGTTGTATCTGAGAGCTGTCATTGAAGGAAAGTAGCGGCAGCAGCTTGAAAATTACATGCGCGAATATCGGGCTAAACAAAAAAGAAGACAAGTGGACAGGTTAATTAGTCGAGCAGCAACGTACTGGTGAGACTTTATTGGAACAACACCACCTTGGACTCCATTACCGTTGCGACCCCACTACCTTTTTGTGGAAACGCACGCTACGGATGCGAACAGCAGCATTACGCCTACAGCTCAAACCAGCGATGACATCCACGGGCCCGACCACAAGAAACGCAAGCGCGACTAACTGCTAAAAGATCTATTGACTGCAGAAAACTGTTCTGCTGATAATTGGACTACTCAGCCCAACACTATCTTTTGCTGCGTAGCTGCATTCGTTACTGCGCTACCCTCACCTCCTTTTACTGTATTTGTAACAAAACAAAGGTATTCCCAGTGGTAAGTCGCAGACGACCTAGTTTCGTCAAGCCAGGGATTGTCGGACGTTCGAACTACAGAAGTAATCGAAATGTTGGAAAATACACATAAAAACATGGTTTGGCACCCGGAATCAATTGAGCAATCTAAAACCCCACGTACAGTAACGTAATTTACCAGCGTTACTACTGTATCTAGAGCTTTCACTTTAAATCGAAGCAACACTGTGCCTTTAAAAAAATGGGTGGCTTTGCTTTCTCTTTGAAGAAATTTGGAGGGTTCATGATACGCTAATGCAGACATCGATGGCGCGCTCAGAGCTGATTAACTTCTAATGTTTCTGGGTGGAGAATGAGGCACGGGGAACAGCCGAGTTGTTGAAGCAGTTCAGACGTTTTGTGGAAGCTGGGGACACCCTAGTTGCCTAGTTAAAACCGCACTTACTGGAAAAGCGCCCACGCTAATCGGAGGTAGGACCCTGGAAAGTTTTTTGTTACAACTCAAAGGCAAAAACTCTACTGAAGCTGCTATGGATCTTGATTTGCTTATTATTGACGAAGTCTCGATGATGAAAAAGCTACAGTTAGTACAACTGGATAGACGGTTGCAAATTGTAAAGCGGCTGCCACAAGTGCACTTCGGAGGCATCCACGTAGTGCTGGTTGGGGATTTCTTGCAACTCCCTCCTGTCGGTGCGGACCCATCTATCGAGACCCTTCTGCAAAATCAAAGAGTACAGCTACCGACTTCACAGCTTTTCAATTGTGGCGCGAGCTTGAAGACGTAATTGTACTTGACGAGTCGGTGCGGTTTCAAAATGACCCTGAGTGGGGGGCCGGATGCCGCAACGCACGTCTGGGCATGTGGACGAAGGCTTTTGTCGCTTTAATCAATGCGCGACTGATCGCGCAGAAGACCGATCCGTTGGTACACTGGGTTGCGAGTGATGAAAGGACCACGTTTGTTACTCCAGACAACACAACGAGGCAATCCATCAACAACTTATTTGTTTCAACAACTGCTAAATATTTGCCTGATGACATGTACCCGGTGCGAGTAGTGGCTAATTTTAAGGGAACGCTGCGAGGGTTGAACTCTGCTGATGTCGAAATGGTTATGAGCTTGCCTGATTCAAAGTTCGGCCGAATGGCTCCATATCTCGATTTGGTGATTGGAATGCCAATCCAAATCATGCAAAACATTAGACCACAAAAAATGGTTGCGAATGGCAGTCTTGGTACTCTGGAGTCAATCATCTACGCCCCTGGTACTACATTTCGTACTATCCACGATAGTGTTACTGATATACTCGTCAAAGTGCCAAGTGAGCCTCCAACAGCGGTAATAGTACGGCTATCACGCGATGATACTTCGAACCCGATGCTCGGTTTAACAGACAGCGACCTCTTCCCTCTATTTTTCCACACGCAAGCTTTTAAGCAATGCGAGATACCTCTTGAAGGCACCAATCACGGATGCAGACGAGTTCTTAGGACCCGTATCCAGCAATTCCCGCTTGTGTGTGCAGTTGCATCAACGATTTATAAAGTGCAGGGTGAAACCCTTAGTCGGATGGTCGTTACCGAATGGAGATCGAAACACGCTGCGGCAAACAAGCGAGAACAACCTTACCTTCTTGTGTCGAGAGTTACGTCGCGTTAGGCGTTTTTGGCACTGAGTCCATTAACGCCAGAAATAATTCAGTGGGCACACCCTCCGGTAGATGCACAAGAAGAAGAGGAACGGCTTCGGCAACTAAGTGATCGTACACTAAGTTTCATGGCATAGTATTGCCCCTGACGGAACCTACATTGGTGTTGCAGATGGCGCCGCCGTGAATAAAGTATGCACTTCTAGTCACTAGAACTCTAAAATATAGTGGTAAGCTGCAATATTGCGGAGGCTAATAATGCGTATAGCCTACTCTACTGAATTGCTTCTTCACCATGAATATCTGTGTGCAGTAAGTGATTGAAGCGAAGTCCCAGCCACGAAGGCGATACCATTAGCCGTAGAAGAAGACTGTCACCGACCAGAACTTACATGCAATTCGAGAAGGTCGATAATAAACTCTAGTTATAGTGTGGGTATCTGCAGAATAGTTGGCTCCTCTACTTTTGTTTTCGGTCGCGACGCAGCAGGCCTTCACTTACATCCACTCGACCAAAACTCAGCAAAACTTACTTGGATCAAGTAAGTCTACGTCAGTTCTAGGAAAATAAAATGCAGCAATCACTATCGTATTCAGTGAAGCCCTCTGTAAACGGGAACATACTAACCTAGTACAGAGAAGAATGGTTACGGCGCGGCTAATATCCGTCCATAGATTCAATCCAGACACCCCGTGAGATTGCTAATCGCTGTAGGGATGAAAAAATTCGAAAGAAGGGTATGTATTGACGTTAAAAAAGCTGGCCTAGACATTCTGAGATGAAGTAAGAAAGCAACCAAACAATACTCACCGTTTAGTCAATCATCTTTGAGCACGTTCGATTTCATCGAGCCACCACCAGCAGCTATGGCATAATATCACGCGGATGGTTAAAGTGAAATCCGTGAAAAGCGTTCAGGTGTCGATACAGAGACTGCTTTGAGCTGGCAATAAATGGGCATTGCCAGATGAAGCAGAAGACCTCATCTGCGTCACGTGTGTCGTCAAGAATGTCCATAATCTCTGGAACCTGATATTTAGGACGGCCGTACAGTGGAGTATCGATGTAGCCCTGCACACACACGTTGGTAGCTTCGCTTCCCGCCCTCGCGAAGATATAGTCACCGCGTAACATGACGATGTCGCCTTTATTAAGCTCGATGATCTGCTGGTTTGATCTTAGTGGAACGTGGTTGTTCCAACCGTAGCCGTAGAAGTAGGTGCCATCTTGGAGCGCTAGGAAAAACAAACACGGTACAGAGCACACATCCAGACATTCCGGCCCGGGCAAAACCGGCATGAACTCTCGACGGAGCAGCTGGTCGCGAGCACCGCCAGACGTCTTCAGAAATTGAATCTCGGTCATTGAAGAGTTGGGGTAGAACGTCTGGGTGAAGCGCTTCAGGTAGTTAGATGTTTTGCGTGCTTCCTTGTCCGATAGAAAAGATCGAAAGCGGTTCCCGTCGTGGATAGCACCATCCCACGTATCGTGAATCCAAAAGTTTTGTTCATCATCTCGAGAAAGCGAGCGAAGGTTGTCCACGAACTCGACTGCCGCCGCACGGTACATAGTGATGCTTCCATGAGTCTTGTGTTTATGGCGGGCGAACATACCAGTCGTCAGTTTGTTTGTTGAGTGATGATGATGCCAAAACAGTTTGAAAACTGAGAGAGGCTTATGTTACGCTTAAGCTCGCTGCTTAAATATATCTGCTACGATCAAAGACAACGCTTTGCATAGGTGCCATAGCAGCATGTGAGATGAGCACGTAGCTTTCTACAATAAATGTCGGGCATGAGGCTTCTTTATATTCTACGCCGAGGACCACACGCTTGGGTTTGCATTGCTAGCATCTATCGTTGCAGCAGTTACTTGCGCCCGTTCAATATTTTTGAAAGTACCGTTGAGCCGTACGCGCAGCGTTGAATAAGCTCATCACCGTTCAAGTAACTTTTTTATTTATTAATTTATGAGCCGGAGCGTAGTGTCAACTAAATCTATAAATGTTGGTCTACACATCAGCGAGAATTGCCTTGCTGTTGACGCTGGGATATTTCCGGCATGAAAACATGTTGGCATGTATTGATACTTAGCAGGTCTGAACTCACTTTTCAATTTGATGAATCATGGGTAGAGCACCCAAAGCTGAGCCTGCGACCCCACTTGGCACCGCACGTGGGGTAAAATCCAAACCAAGCACCGTCACAAAACGGTCTAACGAGAAGTCAAGCGCGACTTCAGGAGAAGCGGATGTGCCAATTCGTCAAACGCCATACCAGCGACTGCGAGAGCGTTTGGCTGCTGCATCGATGAGAACCAACATCCGGCGTGTGACGAGTGCGGAAGGCGAGCGCAGTATCTGAATATGATCACCATGGTTGTTGACAATTTTGTGGTGGAAATCAGACCTTCAAGCCATTCTGCGGAATTCAGACACACTGACTGAGCAACTTGCCATCCAAATGAAGCTTTTGTGGATTTCGGGTCACACATACAAGGAGATCAAGTTTGTGAGGCTGTACTTGATTGACGCAGCCTCTTTGGAACCACTGGAAGAGTTGTTACCGGTAAGTCAATCCCTACTTGGTGCTTGACGGACATATGGTCTAAACTTGTGGCTGTGTTTGTGAGTCACAGTTCTTTCGCGATACGTATGACACAAATCGTGACGAAATCGACGAGACCCTACTCACAGCAACGCTTTGGAATGCTGAGCCCGACTCGCACGAAATTCCTCCACCAGGCGAGGTCGTCGAAATTACCGCCTATACCGGCTTGAAGTTGTTTCGCAAGACTTGTTGCCAGATCTCGGTGAAGTTACGGGATTTGTCCTGGGGAAACAACACACCGTGATGCGTTGTGCAGCCTAGCTCAGGATTGCTCGATCGTGTGTTAATGACTACTGGTTTTCGTTTCTTGAGCTATTGGATATATTCACAAAATATTCATTTGGGTGTGTGCGTATACATTACAGCTTTGTTATTCGTTAGTAGTGTTTGATCATTGCTTAAATAGTGCCTTTCGAGATGCCACATTGAAGTTGCAAATAAAAAAAATGGAAAAATCTCTCTCCCCCTTCGGCTCCGAAAGCATCTTTATCAATGCCATTTCAGAAGTTGCAGGAGAAGCAAAGGTAAGGTTGGTTGGGCTCGTCGGTTTGATATTACTTTGTGAACTCACAGGCGCATGTTGGTGTGCACAGATGACAAAGCCTAAGGGGACGACTAACTACAACAAAAAGGAGCGGCAGCGCTTGTTGGCATCTGTGGCTGAAATCTTACCAGTATGGCGGGCCGATTGGGACTTCGTAGCAAAACACTACAATGCATTTACCGATGATTGTGGGTCGTCGCGCGACGCGATCAGCTTGAAAAGGAAGTTCACCGCACTATATACATCTGCCGGAGCATCGTCGATCCAAGCGCTGAGTGCAGATGCAATGGCCGCGCTTCAGCTCCACCAAAAAATTGTTCGCCGTACGCAAGTTGTTTTTCCCAGTAAGGGCGTAACAGATCGCTGCGCTAAACAGGCGACGAGTTCGTAGCAGCCACCTCAAGCTGCTGTAAGTGAAGCAGGAGACGTGACGCCACGCGTGGAGTCTGCTGATTTGGCGGCGGTTCAGAATACTATTGTTGAGGACCGCATTCGGTGTAGATCGGATGCTGCGGTTGATATGGACTTCCATATGCACTCAGCATCGACCCCACCTTCGTCAAGTAGTCCAGCCACCGCTTCCTCATAACCAAGCTTCGAACCCGCGCACTGTGATGTACAGGCGCTATTTCTGTGGATCAAGAGTCGCTACGAGCGATATGATGTTAAGGCACGTGAAGACCGGAGACACAAATCATCTACCGACGCCTGGAAACAGCGCCAGAGAGAATTAGAATATTTCAGAGCAGGCCAGAGACATCGGGAGCTGCTAGCAAGCATTGCTTCGCTTAGATAGACGTTACGGTACATTAAATCAAGCGCAGTTTAATGGTGGCAAATGACAGCACACATTGGCAACGGCATCAACCACTATCTAGATGCTCAACGACGAGATTCAGCTGCTGGGTACTACAAAGGACAATGCTAAACATTATAATTAATCTACCCTGTTGAACTTAGCACTACACAAGCGTGGTATCGCGCAATAAAAGATATAATTAATATGCCATGTTGCTTAGCACGCCACAAGCGTGTCATAAAAAAAATAATTAATCTACACTGTTGAGCTTAGCAACCTACCAACGTGCCATTTCCCATCTTTCTCGGATGGCATCACGTTTATAGGTACAATACTACAGTTTTCCATGCCAGTTCGTAGCTAACCTTCCTTATGCGTGTTGCTAAAGACTAGACATGGCTGGCCGTGGAAAAGGAGCCAACAGCGTCGGAAAGGGAGGATCTAAGCGACATCGCTTCATCCTGCGAGATAACATTCAGGGCATTTCTAGATCGTCTATCCGAAGACTTGCTCGGCGTGCCGGGGTTATCTGCATCCCAGCACTGGTATGCGATGAGACTCGTGCTATCCTCAAAGTTTTTGTGGGTAGCCTAGTACGTGATGCTGTGGTTTACACGGAGCACGCAAACCGAAAGACGGTGACCACCAGGAACGTTGCCTACGCGCTGAAGCGTCAAGGGCGCACTATCTACGATTTTGATCAGTGATATCTCTAGTGGTAGTTCTCCGCAAAATTGTGTTAAACACGAAATCTGCTAAGGTCCCACGAACTCCGTTTTCCCCCCAGGACGCTCCAGCCCGGGTAAGCTGTCGTTAGCAGTGACTTTTTGTCCCAATACCGTTTTTCGTCGGTATTTCGGCTTAACCACTTGAATTTGTATGCGACCATCCAATTCGGTATTGCCTCGGTATTTTGTGTCTACTGAAAAATGATACCCTTCGCATCAGTATCATGATTAGCTTTAGAGACAGTCTCAAATAGTCGACAGACCTCACTTTTGACACTCCCCATCTAATTTTCCAAAGTGAGAAGACCGCCGGGAGCTCAAGCTAGCACTGACCACGCTGGGCTCTTGCTAGCAGCTAGCAGGCGCAAATAGAAGCGCCTGGATGGGTCTCCCATGTATACGAAGAAGACCGAAATGGTTGGCTTGATGTACCAAACCGGTGCCCGGTGCAAAGACTTCCGAGCGGGTAAATGAAAACCGGTACGCGGTGCAAAAGACCTCCGCACGGGTGAACGATTTACCGGTAAATACCGGTACGAAGACAAAAGAACGGCTAAACGACAGTACTACACTTCGTTACGAACTGCGAATAGTTCTTTGAACTACGAATACATGTATTAGGGGGAGTCGAACATCCATAATTGAGCAGGGAAAAAATAGCATTGACACGGCATTTTTATGAGCAGCAAATTGCTCTAAGACTGAGCGGGAAACTACAAAGGGGGAATCGATTAAGGCCCATTCTCAACCGAAGTGTATTTTGGACGCATGCGCTCTTCATGAACACTTTCCGTTTTGATTGGACAAATTATTAATACATAGTAAAGAAAAACGCGCGACGTTGCACCTGATCGCGCTGTTGGTGCGAGACGCGAGCCATTACGACGATAATGGGCCCACTTGGGGGGGGGGGGCTCTTGTCGCCGTTGCTAGCTACTAATTAGACAAAAGTCAAAACACGTGGCAACGCATGCGTTTTTGCCGGCATGTGTATGTCTGTCTATAATACTGTAATTTGTCCAATCAAAACGCAAAGTGTTGATGAAGAACGCATACGTCCAAAATACGCTTCGGTTGAGAATGGGCCTAAGACAGCTCATTTGACCTCAATGGCGTACTTAAACGAGATTAGTTTTCCCTTCGGCGTCAGAAGCTTCGAAGATGCCGAAGTTGGCGCGCGCGAGCGGCTTCTACGCGAGATCGTGGATGTGCTAGCTGTAGCCACTGTAGAAACATTGGAGGAGGAAGACGATGAAACGTCGGGCCATTCTGGTGATGGCTATAGCTCGGGAGTCACTTACTTGTGGCATGAACAATGCTTGCCCAGTAGAGTTCGCAAGTGGGAGCCCCCCCCCCCCCCCCCCCACTGGGGCACTCCCCGGGGGAGTGACCGAGGGAACCGGCTTAAATTGGAAACTTGCTCATTTCAAATTTAAGCCACCTCTGGAGGTGGCTTGTTTTGAAACTGAGCAGAAAACTGTCGAAAAAGTAAGCATGAGAAAGCGGGAAAACTAAGCACGTTTTTTTCATGGTTCGACTCCCCCTATTATACGCGTTTTTTTGCTGTACTTTCCGATTTTGAGCCCTACCGGTAAGTTACGAAAAATTCGTGTGCTATTAATAAGGCGGTTGATAGCGCCCATGTTTTCTAAAGGCGTTAGGGGATACCAAGACCTGGAATGGGCATGTATTGCCCAGGGTTTTTTCATGTTTCACTTGTGTTGGCTCACATAAATGACAAATAAAATACGGGCACATAATACATGGTGACCAGGTTTCTCGTCATGGGTAAAACATGTTGACAGCACGCCGTGAAAATTGACAAGTGACTGAAAATCTGGGTTGTCGGACCCTCCTGCTTCATTCGCGAACCTGGCAACGGTAATGAACCTGTCGCGTACGATAATATATCATTTGTTCCGAAACATGGCTAAAACATGGAGCGTTTGCCCAGAACATGGTCAAGACATGGAATTCGAGCTGACATGCATCAAAGACTCAATCTTCATTGCTGCAACTGCGCGCTTACTCAGTGGACGTGGTATCGTTTTCGCCATCGTCGCTGAAGCGTACTAGGCTCTGCAATATATTCCAGGGGCGGCGTTGAAGCCCAGTCGCGGTGTAGTCGTTGCCAGCCTCTTTATAGAGACGGCTCCAGAAGTAGAGACAGATGAACAATCCGCAACTATCGCCATCTTTTTGGAACGGGCTGTGCACCGATACGATCTGGTATTGATGTGGCATGCTCTTTTCCACCAGTTCAGAAGCCAGCTCATCTAGCAAGTTGTGATGCGATCGCTTGTTCAAGCTGTCGTAGGAATAGATAGCCCTGTTGGTGCGGTCAACCACAATACAATTCCAATGAGCGCCGTTTACGTTCAACGGCATGAATATCAAATCACAGTCAGCTCCAGAGAGCAAACTAAGCGTTCTCGGCGGTACTCGGGCACCTTTGTTTCCAGCTGGCGTGCGCAGCGGCGGCAAAAAATATCGTCGTGTTGTTCTTGTATTTGACTGCTAAGGTCATTCCAAACGCGTGGATGAAGTTGTCATTGTACCAGCATCCTGCACGTGCACAATATAGATTCGTCCAGTCCAAATGAAAACCTTTGCCAAACCCGAACAGTCGCTTGCCCGGCCAAGTATTGAGCATACGATCAGCTAATTCGGCGACTCCTTCATCAGGACAATTTTCGTCAACTTCACTCATCAACCAGGAGTAGCATTTCATGCCCGCTATGCATGCGTTCGCCATGCTCCAGACGTATTGCATAGCCATGAGTTACCGCTGCGTAAACACACCCACCTTCTCAATGGATACCACCCAGCATTCCATACATTCATCCCCCGATTTCGTCAGATCCATCGTATTTCCAAACGGTGTCGTTCTCTCGATCAGCTTCAGTGCCGCCTGAACCATAGGCTCAGGTAGACGGAAGGGCAGGCTGACGGGATCGGGGATGCATTTTCTAGCTATCATTGCTGGAGATTTGCAGCCTCGATATCGGATCTCGTACGTGTTTAAAAAAGAAGACAGCTCTACCAGAGCAGGCTCATGGTTTGTCAGGAACTCTTCAACGAGTACGACATCTGTACCGCGTAACGCGTTCCACAGTTTTGAGCCCTGGTTGTAGCCCCGCCTGTCTTTGCTACGTCGTGCATCTTCTACAGCTCTGTTCTTACGAGGTCTGCCGACTTTCTTTGCTCGGGGGTTAAATGGCTGCATAGCCAGATCAGCTTCAGTCTTCATATGCGTGGCACGAGGAGTCTCAGGGGGTGATTCATCGTCCTTGACGGTCGCTTTGTCCTCCTCGTCATCTGCGCCGGCGTCGGACGCAAGCTGAATTGGAGGAACATCACTAGACGATCCGTCGGAAGTCTTCTGCATAATCAAACTCCCCTGTCGAAGATTATCCCATCACGTCTCCAGATTTTGGAGAGCCGCCCTGAACTTTTCATCAGGAAGGTCGGTAAGTTCCGACGTGATGCGGCTGAACACGGCTTGGGCGCTTCTGTACTTGTCCAGCTCCGTCATTTGCTTCTTTCGCGTAACTTCTTTTTCAGGCGTGGTGATCTTCAGCGGGATATCGATGTTCTCCAACTCCTCGTCAAGAGTACCAACGCGCAACCACCTTCCAGTCACAAATCAAGACAAACATGGACGAAACATGGACAAAACATGGTTAAAACATGGTTAATACATGGTTAATACATGGCCAAAACATGGTAGCATGCGCAAGGTACCTGGGCACAATAGACGCGTAGGGAATCGTAACCTGTGCTCCGACATGTTTGCGGTATAACATCGAATGGCGACACGGTAGCTTCATAGTTGTCGAGAACTCACAAGTGCACATCCAGCTTATTTTGTCAACGCAATGTTCCCGACCGTCTCGACGGAGCGCCACGTACATTTCTTCATCTTCTTCTTTGAAGGTGTAGCTGTTCATCGTCTTCGGGTCTGTCGCAAACTTGTATTCCACGACAAAAACCTCTGCCAACCACTCGCTGGTCATGCCTAGAAGCTGGTTCATTTCCTCGCCGTAAAGGACGTTCCGCGTTGTTCCAGGCATTATCACACGTCTGACGTACTCGTCCTCTCTGCGCCTCTGGTACTTGATGATAGCAGCCAAGCAATCTTTCATGGACATCGAGCAGTCCAGGTCAGCTTTTAGTTTGCCGAAGAAGTTTTCCAACCGGTTGTTCGTGTTGTTTCTGAAGTGAAGGAGATCCATTCGGTAGAACGTGACCCACATCTGCTTGCATTCGATCCAGTTCGCGTGGAAATAGTCCCACAATGCAGCTCGACCTTCTCGACAAGCGAGTACTTTGAATTCATCGGCGTGCTGTTGGAATTCCTCTGCACACTTCGAGTACACCATGTTGGAGACGCAAAAATCCATTTGCTGGAGGATCTCGCTGGGGTAGGTACCATACTTCTTGCCGTCACGGATTGCCGACCGTAACCATTTGATTACGTGAAAATGGCAAAGTAAGATGCGAGCACCCGGGAACGTACTCCTCGAAATTTTAATCTCCTTCAAATCCTTATCCACCACGATGACCTTGATCGATTCCCAATCATTTACACCTTGGAAGTGCTCCACAACTTTCAACATGTGCCAGTCTGCATTTATCTCAATCAATGAGTGCAGAACTGCCTGCCCGTTTCCAAACTGGTCCATTACCATGAAAGTACACAGCTGATAATTGTACCTGCTCCAGCAAGAACAACCAAGCGAAAACACAGAAAACATGGTCAAAACATGGTAAACATGTACAAGAATTGCAGTATCGGTTCGTCTTGTGTGTGCAGTCAACCATCAGCAGTTCCGGAAACCGCTTGTACATCTTGCGCATGTGCTGGGAGGTGATTGACACGACAGCAGTTTGGCCGCGGGAGTTCTCCGCAACCGACGACACATTTCCAGAAGCTTCCATGTTAAAGTTCACTAACATTTCTGCTACTTGGTCTTCGTCGAACAAAGTTCCGCCTACACAGTCCAAATTGCATTAGTGATGCATGCCAACCAGAGCGACATCGTAACTTCTGAGACGCACCAGAGTTCTTGATCTTTGCAAACAGGTTGTACACGTCCCGCATCTGTACGCGCTGCGGAGATTTGTCACGAATGTAGTCGTAGATCCGGCTTGCTCTGCTCCCGCTTGCCACCATGAGCTCCACATCCGACATAATTGGCGAGCTTTCCGGTAGCTTTCGTACGGAGGGGTAACCTTCAAATAGTTCTTCAGAGATGGGATGGTTGTGCCCCAAGTATGAACGCTTAACCTCAACACACCACACTCCGCTTGATTGTTGAACAACTTGAGCCATGAACCGGACTTGGCACCCTTGCTGTTAATGCGATGTGTTGGGCGTACGCTTCCGGATTTGACACGCGACTTCCAGCCGTGTGTACAAATGTACACTCGCTGGTACGGATCCATGTCCTCGGGTACCAACGGCAGCTCGGATGGGTCTTTTGTTCTGTTTTGTTTCATCTGCACGATCCGGCGGTTGCGGAGTTTCATATTTAAGGTCTCGCTGGTGGCCAAAACGGTTAGTGTCTTCTTCTGATACCGTTCCAGGTATCGCTCTAGCTTTAGCCAGTTTTTGTGATACTTTCGTATCTCAGGAACGTAATACAGCCCTTCATAAACGTGTCACCAAGGCTCGCTTGCGCGCACCAGAGCTCACAGACGCAGCGCTGTCGCTGCTGCTTTCTTCGCTTTCAATGGACCTTCCGTATCCGCTACTTGTACTATCTCCACTGGGCTCGTCAGCATTGCTTTCTCCACGAGACGCGTAGCCAGCATCAACGTTGTCCGGCGTGTCGTCTGTGTTTTGAGCGTACTGCATGTCATCGCCAATACTCTCCGTGCCCGTCTGCGTCAGCGTTGCGCCGCCTAATCCGCTGGTGGTATCGACGGTTCCCTCGCCATTTCTGTCGGGGTCTTCTGCTGCCGCAGCGATAGAGCGCATGATGTGGGCAGTTTTCTTGGTGCGAACCATTGTGCTGTCAAACCAAAGATCCAGCTGAAAACACGGTCAAAACATGGACAAAACACGATGTGAATTACAGACCACAACATCAAAACGCACCACGTGCTAGTTCAGCCGCCACGCGATCAATACCGTATCACAATCTACCCTTGGGGGAGAAGCAGACGAGGACGATAGGTTGCTGCGCGCTTCCTGTGGCCAGGCGGTATCGGAGGAAAGGTGGAGGACTGCACAGAAGCAAGCTCAGACACACAGAGATTATAATAAATAAACGGCGGCGACTGTACCTTCGAGGAACGACGCTTCCGGACACGCTAAGTACCGCGG
>JAHWLE010001144.1:0-13622 GCA_024679135.1 Phytophthora foliorum
ATCTTCTTGTTTTGGGACCCAGGAAGATAAAGATTCCCACCATCGAGCTAGTCCCTGCTGAGCATGGTCTGATCCTCCAAAATACGAATTCAATGCTCATGTGGACTGTTCAAGCTGTATTTGCAATCTACAATTTCATTCGTTACGACAACTGCAAAGCTGCTGACAGGTAGCTTCAACACTATCAAGAGATGAAAACCGCACTGGGCCGGAGACGAAACCATTTCGGCAGATCCTCACACTCAATCTTACACTCGAGAAGCGTACAGACGCCATCACGCTCTCCCCATGCTGTTATCACCCCGCTTGACTCTCCACCTTTTCGTCCTCCGCTGAACCAAATTTCCGTAGACAATTCCGGTGCAAGGACCGTGCATCGTACAAGTGCGGACTCCAGCGAGGGCACATACAAATCCCTAGATTGACTTTGTGCACCGCGCACCTCTGTGTTCTGCTGAGAGACCCTTGCTGGTTGGACATATTTAACAGGCGGTCCCGCTAAGAGTAGGGAGCGATCGAGGGAACTCAGAAAAAAAAAAAAAAATGCGGAATCAGTTCAATAGACACGGACGTTTTGCACAGTAAAGGCTATCGTTTGACATCTTGCAGTACATTTGTTATATTGCAGCAGGTTGTCGTGCATGAATCACTACGCTGTGCGTTTGCAGAGATTCTGATAGTAGTGCTGTTCAACGCTTTCGTAGAGAAATCCGCGATTTTAGACATTTGATATAGTGGTACGATGAGCAAGGTCCACATCCGAGGTCCACATTCCCCCTCCCGGACCACCGCACAGATCAAAATTCAAATGGGAGATCACGCGGCTTTCGTCGGGTGTCGGGATGGCGGAGCGGAGTTTCCTACGATAACGTGCAAGTGCAAGCGGCGGCGCTGCCCTGTTGATGATTGCGGGAAGTGCTCGCGCTGCGGCTATGACTCTGACGGTAGCTGTGAAGCACACGTGAAGGTCAAGTCGGCAGTGCAGATGTTCAGATGGTGGATGGGCAAGAGGTGGATACTTGTACCACACTCAAGCGTTTTCCTAATTTCTGAAAACGCTTTTCCATGGCCCAGTCGAGCTGCGCCATTGCCGTCGGTACGTCAGGCGATGAAGAGCATTTGCCGCAGCACGAGTGCCTTAGCATGGAGTTTAAGACAAAGAGCTATCTAACGGTAGCATTTTCTGGATACAAAAGTAACGACCGCAATTAGTTATTTTTCAAGCTTTCACCGTTTTAGACCATTTTTACCCTCCTCTTAGCGGGACCGCCTGTTAATTCATCACAAAAATGTATTCCCAGTTACAACCAACATTCGCTTAGCAATCTTAACATTCAAGTGGTTTGTACACTAGTGCCACTTTGCTATGAGCATTGCAAGGTGCTTCGGGATTGCTATGGGCAGTTTGTATCAGGGTTGTCGAGCGGTTGATTACACGAAGACACAATGGGATAAAAGAAGAAGAAAAAATCGAAGTGTTCAACATGAAGCAATTCATGTGCAGCGCCCTATTTTTTTCCGGGTACGCTGCATCCTATACGTCAGCGAATAATCGAGGTTGCATGTGGTTTCACTTGCGAGGTCGCCCGCAACCCAGATGACCTAGCATTATCTTGATCCGATCACTCTCTGTGTCGGCCCCTGACCCATTTCATGTTGCCCTTTTAAACGTTTGTACGTACGCCCTTTTACCGCACCGCTGTCACGTTTACCCAGCTTTCTACCTGGGGTGGAAGGATCTGCTTCTGTGGTGGGACTTGGAGTAGCGAGTGGTGGATGGTTGATCGCGCTAGTGGGGGAGTGCCAGTAGGGAGGTGATATCAACAGCACGCCCCGCACTGCCTGCGGCACGGTTGTGCTACCCACCTGCTAAAACACATATTTTGTCATAAGTCGTAGCTAACGTGTGGATGGTTGTCAGTGTTGCAGCCTGCCAGTCTGACTCGTCTGACTGTTCTCAAAACCAGCACTGTTAGCAGCAACATCAACAACGGAGAAAACGGGAGTCATAAAAAATAGTGGATACGCCACTTACTTTCTTGTCCCAGTTGGTGTCAGCTCCATCGGCAATTAGCCTCGGGGTCTCACGACTAAGTTAAACCGTGCCGACTACCAGGTATTTGCAGTCCGATTTCACCCTGGTGCCCGAGTCTCTTGCTCCAGTCAATATTTTGCATCGATCGACGGAGGAACTGTCGTTCTTGCCTTGCATCGAAGAACAAGTGTCTGCATCACCTGGTTTGGCTCAACAAGCTTTAAACAACTTCGCGCGTCAGCACGGATATGCTATTGCCTACAAAGAGACCAGCTACAACAAGTGACGTGAGAAGCGGCTAATCCGCTACGGTTGTGATCGTCACGGCAGGGCTTGAGGAAGTGGCGGACTTGTGGGGCAACGGGTACGCCCTAATGCGAGTAAAAAGATAGTTTGGATGCCCTATGGAAGTGTATCTCGTGCGAAAAACTGGATGGGTTGGGCAAACTAAATGGGAACTCCAGCATCGTGGTCGTGCACTACACCACAATCACGTTCCTTCGAGTCACCCGGCATCAAGTCGTAGAGCAACGCGCACCGACGGCGTTCAGCTCGCGATCGCAGTGGATAGTGAAGCTGGAACAACTGCCAGATAGACCAGTGCGCGTCTTTTAGTAGAAGACCCGGAGCTGATCACTGTTCCACGAGATGTGTACAATGAAAGAAGCCGCGCTGTGCTTGATGCTATTGAAGGATTGTCTCGCATTGAAGTTTAGCTACAGAAGCTGACCGACGGTCCATTTTACGTGAGCTACAAGTACGATTACGCACGACGTCTAACACATCGTTTCTTCTGCTTCGATGGAGCAATTGACATCTATCGATGGAATAATGATGTGAAGTGGCTGGATTGTACTAACCGGACGAATCGTTTTAACATGCCTTTGCCGAACATGGTTGGTGTGGCTGGAATGAATACAACAATATATATTTGGCAAGTCTTCCTCAGAGGAGAGACAGTTGATGATTATGAATGGGTGTTATCGCAGCTTCTCCGATTGCAGATCGAACGTGGGATCCTGGGGCCTCAAGTATTCCTTGTGGAAAGAGAATTGGCGTTACAGAATGCTCTGGAAGAGGGCTGTCCGCGTACTCCCGTGTTGCTATGCTTGTGGCACATTTTGAAAGACATTCAGGTACATGCACGACACAGTTCTTTTCCTAAGCAGATTGACCCCGTCACTGGCCGTTTGCAATATTCGGTGCCACACCAAGCGTTTTGCCTAGCATTTTTGCGCGTCGTGGTCATACTCTGCGTCTAACATCGCGTCGAGAACACCATGGGCCGGACCATCCGTATCAGTAATCATCTTGGTCTTCAGTTCATTAAAAACCCTTGTTGTTTCATATGTGAAGCCGTAGATGGGTATTTCCCCGGATGTGGACATGTCAGCTGCAATTTCCCGGGATATGGACCTTCCCCTTAATGTGGACCCACGCCGCCCAAATATAAGTGGCGCACACTACGTCAGTCGCGGAGAAAGCCACGACGGGCGCCGCCTCGTAGATCAACCTGAAGAACCGACACGCTCCATTACTTTTTTTGATAGCCTCTACTCTAAGTTTCTTCATATCAGATATTATGGGCGTGATATGAAAAAGATGAAATGCAGGCGACTAATACTCAGTGCTGTTGTCTGACGAATCACTGTCGTGGTCTACTGGTGCAATAGAAGTCGTAAGTCGGAACGGTCGTATTCTACTAGCACGCTGATTTGCTTAGATACGTTTTTCTCTGCGTTCTGTCCCGATTGAGTGCAAACAGCGTAGATAGTTAGAGAAGTTAATACACGTCGTCTGTGCGAAGTGGATGCACTCGTGCATGCAGGTTCGTAAGTGCAACACAAGTCCGGAAGAACATCTCGTAATACATCTTACCAGCGCTACTTGTCCGCACAAACGGCCCTCAGCGTGCACATTCTACCGGAGTAGTTCTCATCCACAACTCGATCGGAAGATATGTCGTGGTTAGGAGCTTCTCCAGGGACAGTCAAGGGAACAGAGGGCTGACGGCGATCAGGATGGATCACTCGCATTTCAGCGGCAAGCCACTGGTACCCCATGTCGGCTAGAATGACCCACGACGTGGGGAACTCGTTGTGCAGGGGGGGGGACTTTATCAGGCATACCGTCCTCGGTAGTGGCCTTCGTGGCGGCAGTCATGTGGAACGCTTTGATCGTCCTAAAAAGGGTGACGTCGGTAATAAAGCCATTAAATTTTCAGTATACAATGTTCAAGAAGTTAACGACCGACCAGAACGACCAGCCGGATCGGTTATGCACGAAGAGTCGGCTTGCGACAAGGATGTATCAGCCTTCCGGATGTTGATTACGCCAAGGAACCCCATAGTGAAACCAATACAAATGTGCGTATGGAAAGACTTCTAGCAGAAACTTAAAACAACAGAGAGTTCATTTTGCCACCAAGGGCGCAAGTATTTCTGGGGCCCATTCAGTTGGCCTGGAAACACGCTGGAGTAACGCCGGATAGCCACCACAATTCCGGGGACCCGTGCTGTTTGCCCAGCCTGCATTTGGATGCGTCGTGACCGCGAAAACCTCCGTGGAACGCTTCAAAGGCTCAAGACCAAATTAGGCGATGACCGGGTGACGCGCACTCGTACGTGATCAGTCCTATTTCATATTCCAGTTGGGAGTGTGTCCTTCAGACCCCCCATTTCATAGTAATTGCCGTTTCAGGAGGTTGTTAGTAGTCATCCCCCGGAATTTGATCGAATAGACTGCTGTGTGATAGGACTGTATATTGAGTGTTCCGAAAGTAGTATTCCTTTTGGATACATCTGAAAGTTATCTTCCGGAAGGAGTTATAAATCCTCCTTCTGGAAGTGGTGCGCGACAAGGGTGCATCTGGAACTGATCAGTGTTCCAGGTGAAACACAAGTAAACTGGTGTACGGACCCACTGCTCAAGGGCCCAAAAGAATAAGTAGCAGTTGTATATTGTGTATAACTCTGTATTATTTGGTCATCTGGGAAGACTTTGCTAGTGGTCTAACCCCAGCTGTATTGACTGCGTCCGGAAGTGAACGTACGCACTCTGTATTATTGTATTCATTTTGATTGTGTAGGAACAACTCATCAGGTGGAATCCGGTCTTCCGAAGACAAACGATACCTATAGGGATTACACAAGGTCACACGCCAAGCTACTCTCGGAAGTGTAGTGCTTCCGGAAGTGGTCTGACCCCATTGGGCTTTCCGAAAGGTGAAGTTTAATATTCCTGATCGGCCGAGTCTACTGTGCTATACACCCTGGATGATAAAGGCGTTCACAGCTCATAACACCACATCCTTCATCGTCCGTTATCTCTCAGCATGTTATACGAATATCTTGTGCAAGTAAGGAGACAGCAATTCCAAGAACCTGAGCACCATCTTCTCAAAGGTTGGGGTTTAATGCCAAATGTATTAGCTAACAGATCCCACCGCCCATAGTTTTGCAACACGCAAAACATCATGAACAGCACGTTTACAGGCAGATGATGGCATTTGTTGCCTGTGCCAACGTTCCAACGCGGGACCATGAAGCTACTCACACGGCTCCACAGCCTGGAGATCTCACCGAGAGTAAAGTCGCACCTCTCTAGCACGCCGCCAGACCCCACACTTGCTTGATATGTATCGAGAAATGGATGCGGGGAGTCTTCATCTCTGTCATCCTCGGAGAGGGGATCGTAGTGGCGCCTAGCACGCTTGCGGACGCGCGCATCCTCGTGCTCTTGCAGATGAAGGAATGCTAGTCGAGCATCTTGGCGCTTTTCAGGACGGTCACGACCATGAAAGGAGATTGAGGCTGGGGTGGCAGTTGCAGGAGACGATGATCGGGGCGAGCAATTAGTGGCTGCCATAGTGACTTTGTTGATATACGGAAGATCGTAGATGGTATCACAAAACTGACATGTATCTTTGCCCGATATGACCTCGCACACAAGGACCGGTCTCTTGCGAAACTACAGGGAATTGCTACGTTCCGTCAAATTGAAGCAATCGTCTCTCTCGTGGTCAAAGGAGTTTCCCTTTGAATGCCACAAAGCTGAATTAGTAGTTTACTAAGCTCTACACCTGAAAGGCAGTTTTTGCTGTGTAGGTCTATTGGCCGACGTCATGACAAAACCCAATAGCACGATTGCGAGCATGATTGGTGTTATCTTCCGTGTTGAAGAGCCAGACGAAGGGTTACCAAAGGACGGAAGAACACTACGGAAACGCAATGTGGCTCTGTAAGACATGCCGTATTCCGAGGTAGAGTGTACACTCTGGCAAGCAGAAGAAGAAAAGCAAATGTGGATATCTATGGAACGATATGCATTGCAACAAGCGTGAAGACGTCATTCATTAATCCAGTCATTCCATCCTGTTTCGAGTTGGCGCAGGGTATACGACGCAACCTAACGTAGAATACGTATTTGTATGCCGTCGTCTATTGTTATAGAGTGCCCTACGAAGGCGCCAAGGGAATAGTAAATAATGGTACTCTATTTACTAAAACTGATCAAGCATGTTGGGTCGATCACTGAAAAACATTATGTTCATATCAAACTCAACAAGACAATATACCATCAAACCAGTAAAATGGATTAGCATGGCACACAAGATGCAGCTCACAGCTCTAGGAACGCCGCCGCCCTCTGTAGCAATCCAGTCGATAGCTTACCTCTTGAGGCTGAGTTCCACGCTCTTATGTCTTGCTGACATATTGACGAATGATGAAACAAAAGCCTGAGCTCGAATGAACGCGCGCACTCGCTGCCACGAATGGCTGAACATAGTCGGCCTCTAAGCAGGTGCTCGCCGTAGTATAATCGAGCCCAATAGCTCCACAAAGGCACAGTGTAGCCCTGAACCAGCTCTCTATCTGATCAAAAGGCAGTCTATTTCAGCAGCACGGTAATTGATGGTATATTATTCTAATCGTATTCCCTAAGAACAGAGCGTACTAATCATAGGGAACTCTAATACTCTACCGCATACTATTCACTATTCTACGTTAGTATGGTCACGCACGATGCTTCCGCCGAAGAGGAAAAAGAAGCTACCTTCGCTCAGCCAGCGCATCATGGCTCTGGTACGGCACTTGAATATTCGTTGAGCGATCCCGCTTGCTACTGTAATAATGTGCGTCAACAAGCAACCTCTGCTATGGATAGAGGTTCTAGTTAAGCAATCAGTGGGCATGGTGTACAGACCAAAACCAACGTATAGATTTAGTTAAGAATGAATGAGATGTTGTCTTTGCTGATGAGTGTTGAATGCAGCCAACAGTTTTGTGTAGTAGATGCCACTTTGGATGCGACTGATCGTAGACTTGCCAAGGGCTGTCATCAGATCGAACTCGGCCGTCGCCCATTGTCCCAGCTGTATGTCGGGGGGGGGGGGGGCGTCTTTCACAAATTCTGCAGTCGAGAGAGCTAGGTTCTTGTCGAGGGTGGTGGCCACATGGTGAAGCTGGTCGGAGGTAAATTATGCTGTGAAACCGTATGAAAAGGAACCGAGGGTGCACGATCGTGTTCGTGGTCCTGATTTCTCGCCTAAATTCAAATTACTGAGGCTATCGCTGATTGGCGGAATCTTAAGTCGTTGACCAATCCAAACCTTGGATATCGTGAATGTGGTCCAACAGCACGAAGGCTTGGGACTGAAATATCGCCTAGCAGTACACCTTCACGTCTCTATTTGAGCCCCGTTCTCTACACAATCTAATATATCCGAGGATATTTGTTGTGTGTCGTTGCATATTGACGCACATTACTCTACGGGCAAATCCTCAGATACAATCTGGCACGGGAGGTGATGTCGGCAGCGCGCTCCGAGCTGCCTGCAGCACGGATCAATACGAAAGCCTAAATTGACGTGAAGGTCTTGTTGCAAAAAAATGAGGCCCTGTGCACAAAAACTAAGATAGAAAATAATGTCTAAAATTGGTACGAATGGATGGTGCAGCTGATGAACGGCTCAGATTCCAAGAGCCGATCCCCATGACCGCCATCAGCAACAATATGACCACCCGACGCAGCAGGGAACTGAGCCCTGGCAAGACTTCCACTCGCCCAAGCAGGGTGCCTGCCCGCTGCGGCTCAGCCTCTCCCCGCCCGAGACTTGCTACCTCAGATTCTCCAACGGCAAGCTCTCGCGGAGGTCACCGCCACCAAATCCGCGGGGCAGCGGGACCATAGCATCAAAGAGGCCTCCCACTCCACGGAGACAACAACAGCACAGTTGAGGCTGACAACAGTACCGCTGGGGCTGCCACCACCAGCTCTGCCGACGCCACCAGCTCAATTGAGGTTGGTGGGTGGGGGGTCGCCAGCAGCAGCGCTGAGACCATCACTAGGCCTATAATGGCTACAACCAGCCGTTCCGTTGCGCGGACCACCGGAAGACCCGTAGGTGTGGCGACTGCGGTCAGGACTGATGCGACCGAAGCTAGTGACAGCACATCATGCGCGCCTAACGCTACACGGCTGGGTTCCATTATTGGGGTACAGACAGAGTTCTACGACCATGGCTACACCACGGTGGCAGGGGTTTTGAGCACTGAAGAAGCGAAAATGCTGCACAATGAGGTTTCACGACTACACCCACGAAAATTCCTGCGTGGAATTAGTAATCCCGTGCGCCGTCAAGCTGTCCTTGACCTGGCTTCTGATTCCGAGCCTGCGGTATTTCGCTTGGCCCTTCAACGCCTAATCGAATTTGCGTCTAAAATGCACCCCTTGTGGAGTGTCATCGAGCGTCTTACTGTATTAGACACTCAACCAAGCGCAACAGGTGAACGGCCGAGAAAATGCTGTTGATTTGGATACTCACGATGAAGGTGAACAGCGTGAACATACTCGCCAGAAAAGTGGCCACTATCGAAATGCATGGTGTGGACTTTCTTTCCATGCAGCTTTTGCTTCAAACGATGTGATGCAAGCGTGCACCGGCGACCACAAGCTCTATTGCGATGCAAACCCAGAAAAGAAGGCGATTGCTAAGATGCGCAAACTCAACAATGACAAGAGTGCGTATTGTATGACTGCAAGCGTCACTTCGGAACGAAAAACACGTACGACGCGCATAACTACAAGGGCACAAACGCGAGTGACGAAGAAAGCAAGGAAGAGTAATACTAGCTGATAGTTTCACAGCGATATAATTGTTAAAAACTTTTCTCAACATTTATTTTTGGCGAATCAAACATCATGGTTAAATGTTTATCGTATTGGATCCATGTCGGTGCTCATGGCTATAAGTTGACAGAGTCATGGATCCTACTCGGAACTCATGGGTCGCGCTCGCAAGTCATGGATCCGAGATGATACAGTCATGAAACTGGATTGAAAGACATTGATCATGAACGTGATAACTACTGTTCTACCGCTGTAGTACTCGAAGTTGGATGGAATTCGCCGTGTTCCTCTCGGTCCATTAATGTGTTGTTGAGCTCGACACTCCAACGCTCTGTGGTCTCTACGATCTCGAATGCGTTCTGGCCAACGATTATCGACCGGATCTCGGTCCCGACGGATCCACCAGTGAGGATGGAAGTCAGATGGTTGCAATTAAACCGGTCTTGTCATAATACAGTGCAATACATAAGCGAATGATAGTCCCAATGTTTGTTGGTATGATCCTGTACACTGACGGAGGAGAACTTCGACCCGTTGTAGTGCTTCAATACATCGCTGCAATGCATTTCTGGAGATCATTTTGACGACTGAATCAAACAAGTTGGCTCGAAATCTCTTTGGCACGTAAAATTCAGCGTTGGAAACCAAAACCCAGTGTTTACCAACAGACTGCCACCACCAATGCTGCATGCGAGTATGGATCGTCAACAGGTCTCCGGTTGAGGAGTCCAACCAGCATTTCATTGTAGCATGATAACCCTCAACACGTGTTGTTGCATGCATGCCAAAATGCGTTACTCCATCGGTCCAACAACGTACAATACGTCGCTTCCAAATATCCAACAAGATATCGTCAATGTAAGCTGCTTCGATCGGAGAGAGAAAGAGGAGTTCTTGGCTTTGAAAATTGAAGTCTTCCTCCATTGAAGCATACACACTGTTCAATCTCCATCCCGTCCGCGTAGCACTTTGCTAGCTTTGCACGGATCGAGTTCAGGTAGGCCACCGGCGAGTACGTCTCCTCGTAGTCGATGCCATGGCGTTGCGAGTATCCCTTGGCAACCAGTCGAGCCTTGTGTCGAACGACTTGTCCCTTTTCGTTGCGCTTCAACGCAAATACCCAGCGGCATACAATCGGGCGCTGGTGGGCTGGTCTTGGTACCAGCTTCCATGTCTTGTTGGCAGTGAGCGACGCAAGCTCACTTCCAATAGCATTCTTCCATGCATCTTGGTCCGCGCTTTCTGTAGTCTCTTTGTACGACTTGGGGACCTCCTCAGTTGCAGTCATCACTTGAACCTTCAATGGCTAGCTGCTCTTCATTCGGTTGTGCTCTGCCTTGGATTATCTTCTGGCGTTTCGTCCCAATTGCGGACGGAGCCACGATCTGCTTCTTGCTTGCGCCTGCCTCTTCAGGATCAGTCGTCTCTTCAATATGACGAGTGCGCGAGCGAGTAATCATAGGATGGGTATGTCCATACGGAACGACCGCTCCATTTACACTCGTGTCACGTTGAAGTGGGATAACGTCACCACCTTCCATAACGGTCGGAACCATCTGCGTGGAAGCAGTTGGCTGCACGGTATCCACCCGAGGCGTCGTAGCAACGTCTTCATCGTCGTCCGCATCCGAACGAGTCATCAAATTCTCAGGGTTGGTTGTCTCCAAGAACTTGACAGTGCGCGCGATTTGCACCTTTCCCGTCATCACGTTGAGAACACGGTAACCCTTGACGCCATCCTCATATCCCATGAATCGACACTTGTATGCCTTGGCATCCACAAATTGCGACCGGAGAAAAATGGCCGCTGCTCCGGTCAACACAAAAAACACTCCTGTGCATGCACTGCCCTCCTGCAATGTTTCGTATGGGAATACGAGTGGTGAGTCCATCTAACGTCATGTCCTAAGGACATTGTCCTTCAGCTACTCCATCCACGAAAGGCAAGCAATCAAACGGTTTACGTTGGAACCCCACTTGGTGGTGAGCAAGCGGCCTCGAGCTGGCGCTGTCGATGTACGCGCCATCTTGAACGCCATGAGCAGGCTGAGCTACTCGCTTTGTTGATACATGGAGCACGGTCATGGTGTCGGAATAGGCAGAATAGCTGCTGTTTGGCTACCACTGAGTAGCTACTGCGCTTCAATCATTCATCCCCCCCCCCCCTCAAGATAAGTCGCCGATTTCGTGTAACCATTCCACCAACGGAAACGAACACATGCCTAGCTCGATGGTGGGAATCTTTATCTTCCTGGGTCCCAAAACAAGAAGATTGTAGACGTAGTTAGGGTGGAGGACAGAGAGGTGTAACTACAGAGATGTTCACGATGCCGAGCGCATACTGAAAAATTGCTGTCGCACTGGCCAGCAGCCACCAATTTGAAGAAAGTGTTCCGGTGTGCGGTATGGCTACTCGTGGTGCCGGAAAACTCATTTCGCAACGTGCTCAAGAGCTAGAACCACATCGGCTCGACCTAAAACCATGGGCAAGTCTGACACCAGCATTGCCGCCGAATTCTTCAAACTCGAGCTACTGCTGATTCAGACGGCAGATGAAGCAATCAAGTGCCTCAAAGCGATGAAAACCAACCTGGTCCAGTACGATACTCGCAATGGACTGCATTTCGTCAACACCTCCAAGTATTTCCTGATCAACAACATTCGTATCGCCAAAGACACGGCTTCAAAGCTCGGACTTGTAGCCGATCAGATCGCCAAAAGCACGTTTCCATCAGAGTGGGAGATCGCTGCGGCGCGCAACAAAATGAACGCTGCCTCCGATGCCATGAAAGAGTTGAAGAAGGCAGCTCGCGCCTACGACGAAATGAACGGGAAACCGAAAGGCATCACACGCATTATCGACAATATGCTTGTCGGAAAAGACAAGCTTAGCAAGAAGACCAGTGGCACCCTAGAAACTGCTGATACGGTGCAAGTAGTGGTGAAGTCGACAGTCCGCAGCAACTTCAGCGGGTTTTCAGCTTTGAAGCACCAGATTTCCAGCGCCGAGAAGTCGCTTTCACCCTCGTTTGTAGAGCGCGCCATGGACGCTGTGGGCGATGTGGTGAGCAAGTTGAAGTCCGACCCCAGCCCTGTGCGCATGGACGAGTCTGAGCCTGCGCTGCACTGCGCTCAATCATGCCACCACAATAAGAACAGCTAGCTCATTGCATGCATTCCGCCTGCCCCACACTATTTTCAAAATACACACACGTAAAGTTCTACGCCTCGAGATACACTTTTGCTGCGACACAGTGTGCGCATTTTTCGATGAGCCACGCAAGCTGTCCCAAGATCTATCCGCTGATGGCATTCGATGGGAGACGTCGGCAGCCAACAAACGAGCCTTAATCGACGCTGCCTGTTAGACTAAGTCCGCACCCATGTGCCTCATGGGCCAGCTCCACCTCGATCGAGCTCGCCTCAACTCGGCTCATTTCGAAACGTGAGCTCAAGCACACGAGTCGATCCCAGCACCGCCACCAAGCCACCAAACCTCAACACCTTCCGCGCAAGCGCAAAACCAAGCATGGGCAAGTCCAACGACCGCAACGTGACCGCCGAGCAGGAGTTCGCATCGCTCGAGAAGGTGCTCAACCAGACCGCGGACGACGCCACCAGGTGCCTCAAGCTGCTCAAGACGAACCTCTCCGAGTATGACAGTCGCCACGGCAATCACTTCATCAACACGGCCGCGTCCTACATGCGGAGCGACATGCGCACGGCCAAGGACACGGCGTCGGACCTGAAGCACGTGGCCCACCAGATCCACAAGAGCGCGCAGCCATCGGAGTCCGAGGTCGTCTCCGCCCGCAACATGATGGGCGCCACGGCCAAGGCCATGGACATCTTGAAGACCACGGCTCGCAACTACGACCAGAAGAACGGCCGCTCGACGGGCGCCAAGGGCACGGTCGACAACGTCGTCGGCAATAACGACAAGGAGAAGGACGAGAAGCACACGGGTCTCTTTGGTAAGGGCGACAAGGAGAAGGACGAGAAGCACACGGGTCTCTTTGGTAAGGGCGACAAGGAGAAGGACGAGAAGCACACCGGTCTCTTCGGCAAGGACAAGGACAAGGAGTCCAAGGGCGGCCTGTTCGGAAAGAGCGACAAGGACAAGGATGACAAGCACACCGGTCTCTTTAGCAAGGGCGACAAGAACAAGGACGACAACCACGGCGGACTTCTCGGCGGCAAGACCGACCACCACCACCGCGGTCTCGGAAGCGCCGACACCGTCGAGGAACTGACTAAGACGACACTGCGCGACAACTTCAACCTCAGTGCGCTGAGCCACCAGATCACGATCGCAGAGAAGTCGCTGTCGGCGTCTCCGTCCTTCGTGGAGCGTGCCAAGGAGGCGGTGAACGAGGTGAAGGACAAGCTCAAGGGCGACAAGGCGAGTCCGACGCACGGCGGCCACCACGCCAACAAGCACGCCGTCACCCCGTAA